>OY744516.1:3924740-3979740 GCA_963556195.1 Sepiola atlantica | reverse complement strand
TAGAATAATAATAAAAATAATAATAAAATAATAATAAAATAATAATAAAATAATAAAAAATAATAAAATAATAATAAAATATAAATAAAATAATAATAAAAAAAATAATAAAATAATAAAAAATAATAAAATAATAATGAAATAAAAATGTTTCTATATAATAATAAACAGCCAGGAAAACATTAAACTCAGATTGTGTGGACAAAGAGACGAAATAGTTAATCACATAATAACTGAACGCCCAAAACTGTTTCGAAAAGAATACAAAAACGTGCATGACTGCGTGGGGAAAGCAGTACACTGGGAACTATGCAAACAAATGAATTTAGAACACTTGAACAAATGGTACAAACATAAACCAGAAACAGTACTCGAAAACGAAAAACACAAATCCTCTGGGATATGGAGGTACAAACAGATAAACTCATACAAACAAGGAGGCCGGATGTCATAATAGTCAACACACACACTTATGTTAGATACGTGGATGACACTTTTGCGATGTTTTCTTTGCAGAGTGAAACACTGGCATTCTTTCATTAGTTAAATTCTATTCATGAGGCTCTAAAGTTTACGATGGAAAGTGAGAAGGATAATTGTCTTCCCTTCTTGGATGTTCTTGTTGAACGTTCAAGAGGTGGCTTTCTCACTTCCATCTACAGGAAGCCTACTTTTACTGGCCTGTATGTAAGCTGGTCTTCTTTTGTGCCTAAGTCTAGAAAGGTAGGCTTAATTTACACTTTGGCACATAGAGCCATCATGATTTGTTCTCCAAGTAGATTAAGGTGTGAACTCAATAGGATCAGGGATATACTAATTGATAATGGTTATCCTGAGAACCTTATCAATGATTGCATTAATAAAAAGGTTGCTGACTTTAAATCCCCCAAAATATTTGGGCCTGTAAAATGCCGCATTTATTTGAAATTACCTTGGATAGGGAGAAATAGTAATAAACTAGGTAAACAGATTGTTGATAGCATTAGTAATTGTTTCTACTCTGTTTCTTTGCGATTAGTTTATGCTACTAGACCTGCTTTTCCTTCCTTTCGTAAGGATAGTGTGCCCTATACAAATTATAGTAATATTGTATACCAATTTAAATGCCAATGTGATGCTGGCTATATAGGACGAACTTCCTTGCATTTGCAGACCCGCATAAGCCAGCACGTTCCATCAAAAATACGTCAGGGAAGGGTAGGATCCTTGTATTACCCCATCTCTAATTTTTTGGACTCTGCTATTGGCCAGCATTTGGTTGAAACCCCAAGCTGTGCCAGTAGCTATAAAATAGACCGTTTTGAGGTCTTGCTTAGAGCAGATTCAAAGAACCATTTGAAAATATTGGAATCTGTTCCTATTGCTATTCGCAAACCTTCCTTGTGCCAGCAGAAGGAATTTGTCAGATCGCTAAATCTCTTTGGGGAACTTTGAACCCCTCCCTTTTCCCCCCTAACGTAGTGCCTTTTAATCGTTTTTTTAACGAAATCATTAAATTCACTTCTTTTAATCGCTCCATCGTTAATTTTGGCACATTTAATTCCCCGTTTGCTGTTTGTTTCGACGATATTATTGATTAAAAACTATCGATTTTCTCCTGACGAGATGATAGTCGAAAGGGCCTTTGAGAGATTTCCGCGCATCCTTTTTAAATGCACACACACACACATATATATATATATATATATATATATATATATATATATATATATATATATATATATATATATATATATATATATATATATATATATATATATATATATATATAGTGAAAAAATAGAATAAGGTGCGAATCAAATTTTATTACAGTTCAATGTTCAGGAAAAGTTCTTTAACGTCCTTAACTCATGAGTTTTCAAAGAAAATCTTCTTCTCGGAGGACCATTACTGCAATGACATTACTGCAGGTAATAAAAATTAAACTTTGAAAATCTATGAAAAGTCTATATAAAAATACACAAAGGTATATGAAACATCAAATATATCGGCCGAAAACATACTTTTTTGTAAACCTATACAGTTCATCCACGTCAACAAGTTTAAAATAGCTCCAGGCAAGATATCAAAGAGGTTGATTAAGAAATAATCCAAATGGTGAATGGTGGTCCAAAAATGCAAGAAGTTATATAGGCGGGAAATTCGTTTAACTATCGATGCAGTAGATAGCAGTGAAAAGTGTATTTAAGGTGTATGCAAATGAATAAAACGATAGAAAACGATAGGGAAAACAAATCATATGAAAAGTTTAGAAAACTCACTTGGTGTTTAATATTATCATATGTCCAAATTCAGGGTTACTAAGAGCTTGTAGGAGTTCTGCAAACCATAACTTCCTGGTTGTGTGTAAGCTCATCTAAATCCAATTCGAATAAAATTAAACTGACCTGATGTATTCGGCCATTTTTTTTCCAGGTCCGATAAAAATTACTCTAAAGAAAAAAATTATATTTAAAAGTAATTAAGCTCGCGCAAGCCCAGTAGACAGCGTAAGAAATCCGAAAACGAACACTTCTTCTTGATAAGACAACAGCACGAACGTAAATGAATATCAACTGATTCAAACCGCGTGCACAAACGGATGTTAAATGTCTTTAGTTTACAAGGAAAACGCCCACACATATTGTAGGGATGTGTAAATTGAATTATATGTATACCGGATGTTATATGTCTGGGTCAACTCAGTTATAAATATTTTTGAATATTAAAAGTCTGGGTCACAGAGACGGATTTGTAAATTTAGGTCAGAGTCTCGATATATCTCCTCCTCCAAATTTACTACTTGATCTCTGCTTTGAGTATATAAACCGAATTTACACATCTAACACCATCATATAATTTAGAAGATTTACGAAATTAATAATTAAGAAGATGTTAACACATTTAGAATTTAATAATTTAAAAATTGTAAAATCTAGACCCCCTGCCACTTAATAATTTAAAAATGTAATAATTTAAAAATTTTAAAATCAAGACTTTTGCAACTTAAAAGAATTAAAGAGATTTAAAGAGATTTAAAGAGATATTTAGGCATATTCAATGTCTAAACCTTATAGGCTAGGAAGATTTAACAAACACATCTCCAAAACTGGATATTCCGAAGCCAATCCCGACACTAACTCAAACAGCTACGGTGGGTTTGGTGGTGGACTGAATTGTGCATACTTGAATTTCCTCCTATGGTGACAATAGGAAACTAATTTATTTCTAGAGTTGATTAAATTTAAACGTTTAGGTGCTGTGGCAATCATCACGGCCTCTGAATTGCATAGACCGCAAGATCTAGATCCTGGGTTACAAGGGTTTGATTTTTTTCAGGATGGACCATTTTATACTGTGTGGAATATATTTGGATCTTAGATTTTTAACTAAAGTAGTCAGTGATGTTTTGTTGCTGACATCGTTATTGAAGGAGTAATTATGCACAGATATGCGAGTTTTAATTAGATTTGCTGTAGCCCCAATATACGTGTGTATCTTATGGGTTACTATTATTTCTGAACAACTTATATTTCTATTCCCGGGTCTACTTCTGTTTACTGTATGTTCATGATATGAATTAGATTGGTTAATTGAATGTATATTATGGTTAGCGTTATCATTAACTACCGTTGGAAGATCATTATCGGCTTACTGGGGTGGAGGATGGATATTAGCATTATTAGGTGTAGCATTGAACTGTAATAAAATTTGATCCGCACCTTATTCTATTCTTTTACTTTATCTACTGCTATTAATGCTCTATCCAGTATATTGAGCTTTATTTTTATCCGGATGTTCACTAATTACAGATATAAGTTGCTTCTTATATATTGTGTTGTATTAACCGTGTATATATATATATAATATATATATATATATATATATATATATATATAGTAATCCACAGATAGACTGTTTCGCTTCATCACAGCTCGTCAATGTGGTCAGACAAGAAATTGCCTAAAGCCGGAATCGAAAATTGACCGTCAAGATGACAGTCGGCTACTACCCGGCAAGCGAAAACGCAACACAAACAGTAATACATCATAAGCTACTGCATTTGGCGATTTCAGTTACCAACGGGGCACATTTATATGTAATAATAATAATAATAATAATAATAATAATAATAATAATAATAATAATAATAATAATAATAATAATAATAATAATAATAATAATAATAATAATAATAATCCAGGTAAAACATCCACAGGGTAGTAATCTCAACCGGGTTGATAAAAAGTTCTCAATATCAAATAGAGCTTTTATATATGATTATTTTTATTTACACAGACATGTATAAAATCTGCGACACTGGCATGTCGATGTTATCGATCAACAGCTATTATAAACTGAGATATCATCAGGCAGAGTTAGAATCGGATCTTAACCTTAGATAATTTATATATATATATATATATATATATATATATATATATATATATATATCATAACATCGTTATAAACAGAATATTGGCCGTGTTATTACAATATTCTTTTACACCTAAACAAATCCAGATATACAATTTTACGGATTCGTCCATTGAGTGTAGATACACATGACCTATTTTATCTTTGGTCATTCTAGTTTATAATCGAATGCCATTTTCTTTACGCATAAGACTACCTTCTTCAACATTCTCTCACTCTGTCATAGTTTTCATCTCTCCATATATCATGTTTCTCTGTACATAATCTTGTGATATGACGTGTAAAGCCCCAAGTCAGTAATTGCTTGTTAGTCAACATGTATTGTTTCTCCTTTTTCAGTTGGTCCTAAAATGATCAGAACCTTCCAGCCAAACACGACCAGTTTCGCTCGTATCAACGCCAGAGGACGAACACTACGACTAAACAGTTGTAGACATATTTCGCGCCCTTGTAAGCATATCGATCTTTTCTTCGTCTTTCTGCTACCCTTCTCCAACCGATTCTCTCCTGTCCACCCAGAAGTTGTTATTCCCACATCAACAAAAGATGAACCCTTACCCAGTATTTTTGCCGGCTGTGTGCAATCGCTTTCATTTCAACAGCGAGTTCCCGCCGAGGTAAACAAATCAACATTTGCGGCTAAAGCAATTGGATTCCAAATCATTTCAAACAAGGAAGCAGAAAACAATATGGCGTCATCGACAAATGAACGAAACACTAAAATAACAAGAGTACAAATAAAAAAAATATTTTCCTTAAAATGTCCTCTTTGGCCTTTTGGCTAAGATCAGAGTGTAGTATCTGTTCCGATGGATGCTACGCTCTGTAAAGCGGTACCGTCTTGGCCTTCGAGCCATGATTCCGAGGACCTAGAGTATTGTTCTGTGCAGTTCTAGGAAGTCCATCGTCCCAGACTTTTCCTTCTCACTCTTTGATAGAAGGTAAGTCTATTGCTAATCGCCTGATGCGCCTCTACCGGAGAATGCCGACGGAGCTGCCGACCCATTTACCAGTCTACCTCCTGCTAGGAAGATAAATAATTTTCACTTTTGGCTAAGATCTGAGTGTAGTATCTGTTCCGATGGATGGTACACTCTGTAGAGCTCTACCGTATTGTCCTTCATGCTTCGATTCCGCCGGTGTGAGATTATGTTCCTGTACAGTTCTAGGAGGTTCATCCTTCCAGGTTTTGCCTCCTCACCCTTATAGAAAGGGTAAGTTTATTGCTAATCGCCTGAGACGCCCTACCGGGGAATGCGACGGGGCTGCCCAGGCATTTTTTGTGTGTCAGAGTGCTCTTTCTTCTAGTGATGTTACTTTCGATCCCACTTTCGCGAGAGGTAGAAAAACAAAAAAAGAGTACAAACATGAAACACATAAAAAAATATCGTTTAATTCTTTGTATTTCTATTGTAGTTATCTCTTATTAAATACCCGTCCCAGGACAGAAATGAGCAATAAATACAGCATTAGATTTGAATCTTACTTTTATTTACTTCATTTGGGGGGATAGTACGGTTTCGGTGGAACCTCTAAATAGTATAGTGTACAACAACAAAATAATGCGCGCCCTTCTTTGTACTTTCACTTTTCAAGACACCGGTAATCTCCTACAATCTTCAAACAACCCCTTAAATAAAAATAAAAATACAAAACTACAAATGAATAAATAAATAAAACACTTATTAGAATAAAATAAAAACTATGTTAAAACAGAAAACTATAAATAATAAATAAAATGAAACTAAATTAATTCCTAATTAATATATTTTTTCAAGGACACTTTCTAGGAATGCACCTTTTTTTGTTAATCAATATAACGTCATTTCTCACCGTGGTGTGACCTCTTTCAGCACGCTGATGATTCCACCTTGTATAGATTTTTTTTAATGTAAAAAGTCAGCCCATCTTGGTGAAACCGTGCTACGATTCTTAAATAGGTAACATAAAGTTATCAAATAAATTATATTAGCTCTCACTTCGCTTCAATCGAGCACTTAATTGATTACTTTTCAATATAATCTGACACACGTTTTATATATATATATATATATATATATATATATATATATATATATATATATATATATATATTAGCAGAATAGCATTACATTTTAATGGGTTTTGTTTCTTAGGGGGTACAGTACAGATTCGCTGGCACCCCCCCCCTAAGTTTTAAAGTTAAAAAAAAAATAATTCGCTCAGGATAGGCACCATACATATATGTATATACATATGTATATGTATATGTATGTATGTATACATTTATATATATATATATGTATGTATGTATATATATATATATATATATATATATATATATATATATATATATATATATATATATATGAAATAATAATATAGATTTATTTGTGTGTATATATATACGAGCATGTGCACATGTCATGTATTTGTGCGTATGATTCGGTTTATTTGTTGATATCAACTCCCTCATACGTGATGTCTGCCGTGTGCGTGTTGAAACAGTATAACAGTGTACAATGCAAGAATATTCTTCTAAGTCAGTGAAATCGAATTCCGAAAATCTATTTAAATCCGGAGCGAAGTGGAAAAATAAAAACAGAACGCGAAGTGAAAAAGGCCATCGATTCGGATTAGCATTTCCTATTGTAAATATTTGATCCGTGGTCCGCATGAACATTTAATGTTTTCGAATTTTGCGATCACAAAGGAATTTAAAATTCAATTGACGACGAATCACGAATAAATACGCCGTCACCACCTAACTCTTATCTCCCCATTGCCGGAACACAAACCCTTTCCCAACCCATCCATCTCTTCATCAATAAATAATCGCGAATATCATTGGTACATAAGCGACGTTATTTCAAAGATTATTTATGGCATTCTCGCCCCGGGCCTGACCGATTACAATGGTGTCAAATATTTGAGTCGGTTGGAAGAATAAATCAGCGTTTGCATTGAATATCGATAGAACAGTTTTCTTCTGTAAAAGACGAGTCTGATACTGTGTTTCGTAATTCGTTGAAACAAGACCAACTATAAAGACACCTTTCATTTTTTCCCCTTTTAGACTGTGTCGATTCTATTTAATTGGGGATAAACAGAAGTGAATGCTGTAAACCTATCTAGCATATAAAGTTATCGTGTCAGATTTTCAATATCAGGCCTAAATAGCATAAACTCTGATAAAAAAAAAACTTGCTTGTGACTAGCAAATTTCCATGTGTTATTGTTGTACCGTGTTATTGGAAATATAATAATAATAATAATAATAATAATAATAATAATAATAATAATAATAATAATAATAATAATAATAATAATATACGTAGCAACACTTTTTTGTAAAATAATGAGTCACTACTTATCAAGGCCAAAAGCAACTTAAGGATAAGGTTTAATCAGAGGGAATGCGAGATTTCAGTGAGAAAGATGAAACGATTTTAAAAGGTTAATGACTAAACTTATTTATAAATTAAATTAGTCCTGCCCAGACGGTTGCTAATATGAAACATATTTCGAATAATTATCTACAAGTTAAATTTTAAAAGAAGATAGCACATTTTCAATTGGAGAATATAATAGGAGCTTTCTACCTTATGTTATAAATATGCAAACAAATAAAACATTAAAACAAAAGTAAGTTCACTGCACCCAGAACAATGCCGAATAGGTACATTTAGTATGGATATATATATATATATATATATATATATATATATATATATATATATATATATATATATATATATATATATATATATATATTTGAACAAGTAAATGATGAGAATAAAAATTGTACAAAATACAATATCTATTATATCATCTGTTGTTATAGACCAAGTGTTTTAGAAAAAATAAATGTTATCATTCCTTCCTTTAGCCATGGCTTTTCAAAGAATAATATCTTATATCGCCAGAGGAGCAAAACAGATAAGTTGATAAGAGCAAATTACCAACCATCAACATTTGAAAAGATATAAAATACACATTAGATAAAATGTAAAAAGTAAATGTGGCAAATATTGGAAAAAGATCACCACTTTTAATAGACCACTGACATCCTAAGGCATCATGAGAGCTGCCCACACGGAAATAAATTTACCGTAGGCTGACGATACATAAATAAATAAACCACCAAATAAGTAAAATAAACAAAACAAAAACCTTACAATCTAAAAATGAAAACCTAAAATATAATACAAGGAACCACGTGTTAAAATGAATTCACATATTATATTGATACAACAAAGGAAACAGGGTATAGGCCAATCTATAGAAAACAGATAACAATAGAACAAGATATAGGAAGTAACACTAACCACACCTTTGTTCGTGGGAAGCCCAACAATTGGCTGAGAGAACAACAAAGAATATGATTGGTTAACTAGCTAGCCGTGTATATAAAAACACCCGGCAAAAATAACTCCGTGCATTTTAGCCTGAAGATTCCCCCCTGGGATGAAACAGGGGAGCCTCTGTGTTGCTTAATTGCTATATATATATATTTTCATAACTTACTATATATATATATATATATATATATATATATATATATATATATATATATATATATATATATATATATGTATATATATATATATATATATATATATATATGTATATATATATATATATATGTATATATATATATATACATATATATATATATATATATATATATATATATTATTTCATGTATTCACATCAAATGTTATGAGGAGACATAGTATTTAATGCAACGATTTTCAGTATTTACTTCAACAATGCTCAACACGTGAGTAGAGCTAGGTATTACGTCATGAAAATATATTCATGGCAATTAAGCTACACAGAGGATTCCGCGCTTCATCCCAGTATGAAATCGTCAGGCTAAAATGCATTTTAGCCTGAGGATTAACTCCTCATAACTTACGATATATATATATATATATATATATATATATATATATATATATATATATGTGTGTGTGTGTATTATATGTTATTTATTAAATTGTTTTTTGTTTGTTTATGCCAATGTTTGCGCGATTAATATCACTAAACAAGCGATTCTGTATGCAAAAATATCGATCAGAGTATTACTTTCGCCATCATATGAATCTGAATTGAAAATCGAAGCGCCCACCATGTCTCAGCGGCAAAACTGTAGAAGATAAAATAATATAGAATATGCAATTGGAGATTTTTATTTGTTTGCATAACAATGGTTTCATAGTTTACTACCATACACAGGGTGTTTGTCAAATCGATGCCATATCTTCGGGATTATGTTCTGTATGTGTCAAGGAGTGTATATGTGTGGCGGTAGCTTCTATAATAGCATCGAATTATGAGTCCAATTTCCTTTGTCGTTCATTTTCTCGTTTTGTGTAATCTTTGGTTTCTGCTCATCATGTTTATTCACCTGTGTTTGGACTTTTGTATTTTGTTACCTGAAATAAGAAAGAACAACCATTAGCAGAATGCCGACTGGATCCTCCATGTTGACTATCAAAGAAGCCCCTGCCTACCATGACACTCGTATCTTTCTTTTTTAGCTTCACTAAGTTTGATATTTGTTTGGTGTTATTCTCCCCATGAATTTATTGATGTATGCAGCAATACTTGATGCTGAGTATAATACCAGGGATCCTGTCATAGCGATAATTGTAATATATCCCGTATATAACAATAACAATGCACTATAATATAAATTGTATGTGCTAGGTGTTTACAATAAAAATATTAATAAGTATTCGTTTCAAAGTGTTAGTGGATGTATTTATATATAAAACATAATCCCGAATGTATGCCATCGATTTAAAGTACCGATTTTTTTAAATAGCTGTACTTCTTATTATAAACAAACGTATCAGGTCTACAAAATAAGCATTTGCAGCAATAAATCGATAATTTTCCCAATCAGAGAACGAAATAGCAATCTTTATAGTTTGCTTTGATCATATGCGTAACTAATTTGCCTTCGATTATCGTCGGGATTATTTGATGTCAAATTATTTATTCCATTATGTCGTGTCTAAGGGCTAAGAAGAAAAGAAAGACGCCGCCCAATTTGTTATTCTACTCAAAAGAGTTTTGTTTTAATGGACAGTCAGAATCTAATAAGAGACCAGAAAGTCTGGCTTTTTGGAGGGAAACACTTTTTGAAAATTGGTTAAAAATAATAAAGATTTTAAGAATGAAAGTTCCAGAATATTAATCGACAATTTTGTCTCACCTACGAATCATATTTCGATCTGTAACCACATTTGTTGATGATTTGGTTGAATTAAAATCAAAGAAAGACGCTAATACATTTAGTGTTTGTAGAGGGCTGAATGGTCGCCCATTTCTCTCATTATAATATGATAGCTTTTTTACCCACAAATAAAACCCAAAATACCGAATGTTTGGTAAGCACGGGGATCTTCTTGTGTATTATACTTGGCTTTGGTATTTTACCAGTGGTTCATAAATAATTGAAATCAAATAAAGACATAGCACAAATATGAAGCATATTATATCTGTTCATCACAATATATATATATATATATATATATATATATATATATATATATATATATATATATATATATATATATATCAAAAAGCCGACTTAACTAAAATCGGGCACTCCGAGTGAGTTTAATAACAAGCAGTACTACTAGCTTCATTGTGCGATCAAACACAGTTTTTTGTTGTAGATCACTATTCACTGCTCGTTGTAAAATATCCGCCGACTTGGTATTTACAAAGTAAAATTCCTCTTAAATTCCAAGCTAATTTGCGCTTGACTGCATATCAGTGGCGATTTGTGATCGGAGTTCGCGCCCGCCGACCGTCGGATATTAACTTCGTGCACTGAAGATTGCGTAAGCATGAAACATCGATGCCGGTAGGTAATAAAAAAATTAATATTTATTTATAAATATTATATATTCTAGCAAATATATGCTCCCTCCGGTCGCATATTTTTGCTAGGATGCCGCGTCAGAAATGAACGCTGACGTGTAAACTGATGGAGCCTCAGTCATATTTCTTGGGTTGTTAGACGTTGATATTCTTTTTTCATGGGCAAGAATATTTTTAGATGTAAATAAATAAATTAAAAAATTTGACCCCACCCGGATTTTTGTATTACCCTTCCCCATAAATAGAAGTAGTTTTAGTTGAAAAAATAAAGAAAAAATTGTTTATACCCCCCTCAAATTTATTTATTTCTCTCCCCCATATATAGGAATATATTTAGTTAAGAACAGAAAACAATTATTTGACCGCCCCCCCACAATTTGTTATCCTCCCCCATAAATATAAATATTATTAATGTAAAAGGAAAAACAAAAAGTTAAATAGTAAAAAAAATCAATACAGCGAACACAATTAGTTAGTTAAATTCTCTCGAGATGAAATTTACGTAAATTAAATTCATTACAATGTGTGTGTGTTTTTAATTAGTAATTTTTAAATCAATTTTTATTTTAATTAAACAATTTGATTCAATAACATTGTTAAAATCAACAATTATAAAAACTAAATGCAGCGAACAGTATTTTTTCGAATTGGAAGAAAGGTGTACATAAAATAAAACAATAAAAAAATCCGTACTCTTTTACTGTAAGACCTGTGCTGACTTTGACCATGACCCAAACCCTAACCCTAACCCCCACTTTGACCCTGACCCTAACCCTAACGACGGAGTCAAAGTTGGCGTGGGTCCTATAGTGTAAAAGCACCAAATAATCAAATACAGTGAACACGATTAGTTATGTAAATGGTCTCGGAAAGAAAGTTTACCTAAATTAAATTCGTTAGAATGTGTGTGTGTGTGTGTGTGTGTTACAATGTGTGTGTGTTTTTAAGTAGTCATTTTTAAATCAATTTTTATTTTAATTAAACAATTTGATTCAAGAAAATTGTTGAAATCAACAATTTAAAAAACTAAATACAGCGAACAGTATTTTTCGAATCGGAAGAAAGGTGTGCATAAAATAAAACAAATCCGTACTCTTTTACTGTAGGACCTGTACTGACTTTGACCATGACCCACACCTTAACCCTAGCCCCCACTTTGACCCTGACCCTAACCCTAATATCCGCTTTGAACCTGACCCTAACCCTAACGACGGAGTCAAAGTTAGCGCGGGTTCTATAGTGTAAAAGCACCAAAAACTCAAATACAGTGAACACGATTAGTTATGTAAAGTGTCTCAAAAAAAAGTTTACCTAAATTCAATTCGTTAGAATGTGTATATATGTGTGCGTGTGTGTGTTTTTAATGACCTTTTTTTTAATTTAACAATTTGTTTCTAAAATCAGTTATATTATTTTTTGTTGACAGAAAAGAAAGAAAAATCACATCTTTTATTTTAATAAATAAAACATAGAATAATAAGAACAGTTTATGAACAAAAGCTTAACAGCGTAAGTTAAAGTAACACGGTAAATGTCAGCGTTTTGTTTACATTTTGAATTACGCGCTCGTCTTGCGTTCATACTGATTTGACGGAGGGAGGTAAACGTTTCAATAAATTAACGTTCGCTGTTCAATCAGTTGGACGTAGATAAAATAACTACATAACTCATTTCATATATATATATATATATATATATATATATATATATATATATAAATAATAAAAGAAATAATTATAATTTATAAGTAAGATTATTAGCGAGCAAAATAGCGTTAATACATGTGGAAATCTGAAGAAAACAATCATGAGTGTATATTTGCGAATACTAATTTATTAGAAGTTTAAAAGCAATTAATTATGTAAATTGAGAAATGCGCATAGTGTTTACGGCAGTTTTTGAAGTAGTATATAAAGAAGCTGGCGGACTTAGTAAATAGTCATACTACTCTGATGGAGGTTCGGCTTCAGACAGACAGACAGACAGAAAGAAAGACAGACAGACAGATACATAAACTCCATTATTTATAGATATATGGATTATTACAATATATGTATTATCATATACTGTCAGTATCTTTCAATTAGAATTCTCTTAAAAAAAGATTCAGCTCGATCATTGTCAACAGAGCTTATATAAATAAGACACGTTCAGTTTATATTCCAATATCGGCTTCTTGGCCTTTTGGCTAGGATCAAAGTGTAGTATTTGTTCCGATGGATACTGCACGCCTGTCCTGTGCAGTTCTAGGAGGTCGACCCTCCCAGGCTTTGCCTCCCGTCTTTGGGGAGGAGTAAGTTTATTGCTTACTGTCTGAGGCGCCCCTACCGGGGAATGCCGACGGGGCTGCCCAGGCAATTTTTAAATGGCCAGAGTGCTCACCTCTCGAGCGCTGGCTTTTCAAACCCCACTTTCTCGACCCGATCTTGGGTCACATCTTATTTGTGGGAGTAAGATAAAACTGGCCTTGTGCCTAACTCCTGGGGAGGAGTAAATAAAACCATGGTTACTATTTTCTATTTTTATTTTTTCATATTCCACGGTAGCATCTGATTAAACGCAGTTCATAGATTCAGCCAAGAATAACGAGCCTAACGTCTATTGTTGCGAGAAATCGGCACAGACAGTAATTGAAATTAACGCACACTTAACTGAGAGGCGGGAGACAAGCGTCTTGTTGTCAAAAGTGTTCGACGCTCGAGCGGAACTTTCAATAATCGCTTGTGACAACAATCTTGTAATTCCAAACAGGGCCATACTATTAAGACTATTACATCTTAAAGGGGCATTAACTATCAATATTTTTAAATATTAAAGTGTTTTTATACCTACAGACGATATCGTTTCGGATTTTCTACCCTCATCAATGTAGAAGTAGCGGTTGCAGGCGGTCGCATGGGATTTAACGCAGTTAGTCGATTCAGCCTAGAAAGACTAAAATTGCAATGATTCAAAACCGTATTTCCGTCTGACGGGATAATTAATCTCGCCTGTAATTAGGCTCTTCAAACGTGAAGACTGACTGACTAAACATAGCAAGAAAAGATGGTCACATCCGGGTTAGGGGGTTCTATTTGGAGTAAGGATTTAAGTGTGTTTAGATCCGGTAGAATTGTATTGCTCTTCGCTCGTAAAAGAATATCACTCGAATTTACAAGTCCTCTACAGTTATTATATGTAACTGCAGTCACTCACCCAACGGTAGCAACCATAATATTTCGCGGGCATCAATAGACAATCCAACTAATGTGTAGTTTTAAGACCTATTATGTGTTATATATGATAAAATGAGATGGCGCGAGAGAATCGTCACAGTTCCACAACTAAATTATGATTCATATATATATATATATATATATATATATATATATATATATATATATATATATATATATATATATGTATATATATATATATATATATGTGTATATATATATATATATATATATATATATATATATATATATATATATATGCTGTTTTGCTTTGGCAGTCATTTTATTTTGTCAGATTCTCTGCATAGTCGGGGAATTCTTCTGGTATTGATTATTTTTGACAAAGGGAAGTTTCTTTTACCGAAATATTAAATAATGATTTTTGACTCATCCGGACATCACACAACCAGCTAACAACACTCTTGCTGTTATGTAAGATTTTAGGAAAAATAAACAGTAAGTCATATTTCGTATTCGATTTATTGCTTTCGTTTCTTACAACTTGTATCTTACCCGGAATGTGCATTGGCCACAGGTTTTAAAAACATACTACTACTATACCCAGCAATGCTTCAAGCAAACTACCATTCTCTACTATATATATATATATATATTATTTGTTTTTTGTTTATTATCTATGTATGTATATGTTTCGTCCTTTTTAATCGGGACTCATCAGCATAGAGACATAACTATTTACTGCTGATTCTAACCCCTGGGCTACGTGTATTTTGCAACTCAAATTCCGACATCTAGAACCATTTGGCCACTGCCTGATAGCTAAATAAACAGTGATAATTTTAACACTTATGTCGGCGGATTGACGTCATAAGAGCGTTCAACTTCATGAAAGGAACGATGCATTTATAGCTAGCGACGTCATGCTGTGTTAATACTACACTTACAATGTATATATATATATATATATATATATATATATATATATATATATGCAAAAATTGTTAAAAATAACAGAATTCGTCTGTTTAATAATACCTTTTTATTTTTTAGATGGTCTTTCTTTGTATTAAAATCAAAGGTAACTCCCATAATAATCATGAAGCTAATAGCTAAATTGTTTTTACAAGCACTACCCTATCACACCGCTTCACCAATGCATCTTGTAAACTCTAGCTACAGTTACCAACATCTAAACAAACATAACTGCCCTCCCTCTGATTTAAGACAAATTCTAGTTAATAACACGAAAATTATACATTCCGAAACAAATGTAAAAAAAATTAAAAAATACTCGAAACTATATACATAAAAACACAACAATTTTAAATTAACGTCGCATAGGAAATCAGTGGAAACATTTTTAAATGCTTAACGTAATGCGATTTTGTGCTGTGATGCCATCCAGTGTTGCTGAATTTAAATCGTCAACGACTTCCTGAAGTAATGCAGTAAACGCTCTAGGCGCGTTTCTCCGCCGTCTTTTGAAAAATCTCTTCTTTTTCTTACTTTTTTGTTCATTTCTTTTTGACACCTGAGAATGATTCAACGAAGAATCAAAGACGTTCGTTAAACCTGCGAAACTTATAGAACATTTATTTTTTTATTTATTTAATACAAAAAAAACCATCAGAAAAATTGAAAAAATAAAAAAGGTATAATTAAACGGACGAATTCTGTTATTTTTAACAATGATTGCATAAATGAAAAAATGCTGCCTAAATACACACAATATATATATATATATATATGTATAATCGAACAATATTGGACGCACTTTCATTATAATCGATGATGACGTTAGCATTCTTTTTTAAGCTGATGATGCAGCTTGGCTATGAGCACATATTGTTGATTCTATAGATATCTTTGTAAGTAGTCCTATGGACTCGAATTCTTTTATGTGCTAAGCACACAATTGCAAGACTATTAAAGCCGTTAAGTCCAAGAAGGGAATTTATATTGCTAAACCAGACAAGTACTCAGGAGTGATAATTCTTAGCCATAGAGATTATATCGCGAAAATTATGATGATACTTGGCGATGTCACAAAATTATAGCAATGCCAATCTTAATCACAGAACACTCAAGACTGAAGACCAATTACAATGTCGCTTTCTTAAGCTTCATAAAAAGAGATAGGTTTCCAAAGAGACCTATGATAGAATCCGTCCGGTGAGTTTCCGACATCGCAGGATGTATTGCGTATCCAAGGTCTATACCGGCAATGTTTCTCTGAGACCTATATTTTCTATGATGGGCTCAGACCAAAATGAATTAGCTAAATGGTTAGCCGAGATCCTAACATCTGTTCTGGAGATATACTCTGAATCCTGCATAGTTGACTCGTTTCTGTTCGCAGAATTTATTCAAGAACTAAACTGTTTTTCGGGTACTGGTTACCTATGTTCGTTTGATATATCCAGTTTGTTCACTAATGAAACTATGTGGATTTGTGCCGATTGTATTTATCGTAGTTCCCTCCCTAAGCCGCTATTTCCTGAGCATATTTTGTTTAGCTCATTGGTTTCGCTACGAAGTCTGTTGAATTTAATTTTGACGGGAATATTATCGGTAAATCGATGGAGTAACAATGGGAAGTCGCTTGGGCCATGTTTTGTCCAATAGTTTTGTTGATTTTCAAGAGCAACTGTTGTTTGATCGATTGCCTGAACCGGTCTGCTATTTCTCTTACATTCATTTTTGACATATTTTTATCCCCTACATTAACTGCGGGTTTTGAAAGCATATACGTTTATCAAGGCAGGGAAAATTAATAACCGGTTACCTTTCTTAGACGTTCTGGTCGAAGTATCAGATGTTTATATTGTCACCAGCATATACAGAAAACCTACTTTCATAGGTCAATATATTAGTAGGGATTTGTCCGCTCTAAAAATTAAAAAAAAATATGATTAAAACGTTAGTACATCGTGCTTGCTGATTTGTTTTAGTGCTAAACAAGATGCAAATCTCCACAGTATAACAGTAATCCTCACGCCAAAATCTACTGCCTTTAAATTTGAAACATGTTCTGTTTATATGAAGCTCCCAACGATTGGTACTAAAAGTCAGGAGTGATCGCATAACATTTCTTCAGCTGTTTCACGTTGTTGTTTTGCAACTAAAGTGCGAATAGTGTTCCGGATTGAAAATGATCCCATCTCTTCATTAGATGATGTACCCACTACTCAGTATGACATAGTTGTTCATCGTTTTGTTGGTCAGTGCTAGGCTAACTCCGCGGGGCGTATCATCCAACGCTTAGAGGTAAGAATTCCTCAACATGTCCCCTCCTTGCGATACGTAATGACAAACAGTGACCAACATTTAGGCGTTCACAAGCCAACTAGTCGGCTATAGATGATCATTTACTGCAGTACCAAGTTTGCTCCGGAAATTAGGAGTAGGGTTAGGGTTAGGGTTAGAATTAAGGTTAAGGTTAATGTTAGAGTTAGGGTTAGGTTTATTTGGTGTCCCCCTTCATGTGACTGTCTTCTATTTCCCTTGAAGAATACTTTAAATAAATAAAAAGACTAAACATCGCTGGATGATAATTTAATATATAAAAATGTTGTACCTACAAATCTCTCTCTTTCTCTCTTTCTCTCTCCCTCTCTCTCTCTCTCTCTCTCTCTATATATATATATATATATATATATATATATATATATGTACGATATATATATGTACGATATATATATACATATATATATATAGTCATCCACATACAGACTGTTTCGCTGTATCACAGCTTTTCAGTGTGGCTAGACCAGTTAGTGCCTCGGGATTAAAACTCAACCGTCGGCGCTCCTACTGGAAGTAATATCTTAATGTAAACATTTCAAGTGCCGGGAGCGTGAATTAGCTTTACCTAATAAGCTATACCTTAAAGCTAATGGCAGTTGGCGATATCCTTACAAATGAGCTCTACCCAGGGAGGGAGCTTCATCTTTTTCTTTTTATCTCCCTCTCTCTCTCTCTCTTTCTCCCTCTCCCTCTCTCTCTCTATCTCTCTCTCTCTCTCTCTATATATATATATATATATATATATATATATATGTACCATTGGATGAAACCATTAGTATATGTGCAGATTATCTTTACCGTGACCCCTTAACATCTCCGCAATTACCTTAACGAATTCTTGTTGAACTGATGGAACTTGCTACTAAATCAGTTTCTTTCAGTTTCACCAACATAATGTATCGGAAAATTGATGGTAGAACCATGGGTAGCTCTCTTGGTCCATCATTAGCCAACCTTTTCGTTGGATTTTTGGAAAACCAATTATTTTTTTAAATGACCCAGCCGGCTTTTTACACACGTTACGTTGATGACACTTTTGCTTGCTTTCCCTCACGGAGTGATGCTGAACATTTTCTTCATCTTTTTTGTGACTTACATTCATCGTTGCCATTCATTATGAAAGTCGGGGATCGTGGTTTCCTCTCATTCCTTGATGTGTTAGTGTCTAAAGCTGGTTTATCGTTTGAAACCTCTGCGTATAGAAAACCAACGTTTACAGGTCTTATCTAAATTAACTTTAGGGTGATTTTTATTTTACTAAATTTAGATCAATGTCTATTCAGGTCATTTGGATACGAAACTCATTTAAGTTCAACAGTTTAGAGCTAGTTTCATAATGTCAGCCATCCATTTAAGCAACTATTAAAATTGTTATACTTCGGTGTTTTTGTGGAAGATATATAGTATTTATTAATAAATCGTTTCCATCAATACTAAGATAAGCTTAATTTCCCAGAATTCTTCACTTAAGTAGTAAGTTTCTAATTAAATGCGAAACTAAGGGGGAGGGGGTGTCACTCACAAAGAAGATATCTTACAGTTACCTAGACATGATTCCAAAATACCGAAAGGGAGCTATTAAATATTTATTTATTTATTTATTTTATTTCTTAAAGTATTATGAGGATTCAAAAGTAATTTTTACGGACATTTGTGCTTAAAGCTAATCATGAATACGTTTTAAATCTAATTCGCATAATCATGTAAATACCGACAAGCACGAATGTCAATATTAGGTCCCACTTTAATTTCATGCTTATATTTAATTTTAGGTCGTGTGCATTCTATTATTTATTTATTAATATGTCTATTAATATACATATACGAAGATGTTTAGTATTTATTAATAAATCGTTTCCATCAATACTAAGATAAGCTTAATTACCCAAAAATTCTTCACTCAAGTAGTAAGTTTCTATTAAATGCGAAACTAAGGAGGGGATTTGTCACTCACAACGAAGATATCTTATAGTTACCTAGACATGATTCCAAATACCGAAGGGAGCTATTAAATATTTATTTATTTATTTTATTTTGTTTTACAAAATGATGTTAAAATACCTCAGTTTAAAGTATTATGAGAATTCAAATATAGTTTTAAGAACTTTGTATAGTTAAAGTTAATCGTGATTCCGTTTTAAATCTAATTCGCATAATCATGTCAATACCGACAAGCACCAATGTCAATTTACAGGTCCCGCTTTAATTTCATGCTTATATTTAATATTAGGTTGTGTGCATTCTTTAATTTATTTATTAATATGTATATTAATATACATATACGAAGATCTTTAGTATTGATTAATAAATCGTTTCCATCAATACTAAGATAAGCTTAATCACCCAGAATTCTTCACTCAAGTAGTAACCCTCTATTAAATACGAAAAACTAGGGGGGAACTGTCACTAACAACGAAGTTATTTTATATAGTTACCTAGACATGGTTCCAAATATCGAAGGGAGCTATTAAATATTTATTTATTTATTTTATTTTTTATAAAATAATTTTTTAATTACCTCATTTTTAAGAATTATGAGGATTCAAAAGTAGTTTAAGAACATTTATACTTAAAGTTAATTGTGATTATGTTTTAAATCTAATTCACCTCATCATGTGACAAGCACCGATGTCAATTTTCAGGTCCCACTTTAATTTTATGCTTATATTTAATATTAGGTTGAGTGCATTCTTTTATTTATTTATCATGTCCATTAATATACATATACTAAGAGATCCGAACGCAAAACGCGACAAGCAGCATTTTCAAAAATCTGAAATTGTTCCTACAAAAATGGTTGTATTTCAACACACGACGACACCCTAAAATCATATGTTAAATAATATGATACCAAATAGTTTCTTATGATTTCCATTAAAATAAGCTTTCAATCGAAGTCCAGATTTAATATATTGGTATTGGTTATTGTTTAAGGTCTCAATTTAAACGAATTGGAACTATCGCGCTCGACGCCCGAACCTCCCACACACATATACATGCATACGCACACACATACACACACATATATATATATATATATATATATATATATATATATATATATATATATATATATACATATCCAAATACACACACATAAATATGCACACACAATGCAGATACATATTTATATAAATACATTTAATTTATTGGTTTTTTTTCTATTGAATATTTATTTGGCATTATATTTTAAATGATTATTGTATTATTAGTTTTTACTCCTTCGCCAAAAATATCCTATTTACCAGATTACCATTTCCTCACTAATTAATACAGATGAAAACCAAAATGAAAAAAGTTTCCACTGATGCTCTCATAATCTGGCCCTCTTATCATTTTATTATAGGCTAGATACAAGCTAAATTGCTTCGGTCATTTTAGTTATGAGTGATGGGTTCTATATCTAAATGTTTTATATTGAGGTATTAGTACTCTGTCATCTACTATTAGGTGTATGGTTTCTACTGTCAAGATAGTCTTATAATATTCCTATACCTTAGATACTTTCATATTCATGTTTATGAAAGGGTTACTACCACAGGTATTTTATATGGGTATTAACGGGATAGGATATATGCGGTTCTATGTAACAGTTCTGAATCACTTCCTGTCTTTTATTTAATGAATTTTCTTTAGACATAACTATATTGTAAGATTCAAGAATACAGACGTTACATCTCTTAGATTTGTTAGGTCTATATTTCCCTGCTCTACCTAGTATAGACCATTTTAGGCTGTATTGTATGTTTTTACTGTTTAGTTTTCTTACATGATTAGCTAAAGTCGTAGGGACCTTCTTTGAATTTGTATTAGGTTCTTTGAAAGAGTGTATATGGTTTCTAAATCTGTCCTTGAAACTACAGACCGTCGACCTAATGTATGTTCTAATTCTGTGTTTCTCTATGACGTTTCACTTATACACTATATTTGAAGTTAAACATTTCCCCTCAAAAGGGCACTTATTACAATTTCTACAGTTACATTTGGAGCTGTTATTCTGATTCTGGACTGTACTAGTATCTAAGTTACTATTCTTTTTTGATTTTTGTGTTATTTGAACTTCATATAGTTGATGTTAAGTTTATCGATGTTGCAAAGGATAGCTTTACAGTATTTTTATTTATAACTTTGCCTAATCTACTATCTCTAGGAAAATAACTCTCGATAATTTGGTAAAATTGTCTAGGTATGTTAGTGAGAATGTTTAAGCCATAAGGAGGGTTGAATCAGAGTGAATTTCTACGTCTGTTTTTCTTCTTAGTGATATTTACTACGGGTGGTGGGTGTGTTGATCCCTTAGTGTTAAGTGTAGTACTAGGTCCAGTATCCCACGTATTATTAGTATTTATTCTTCTATTGATTTTTCTGGAATTTCCCATAGCCATGTTGTATGATATTATGTGAGGTTCATTCCTATGTGTCCTAGAATTCTCATTGTGCTTCACCGAGCTTTCTTTTATGTAGTTTATTTTCTCAGTATATCCAGATCTGGCTGATGCTTCATTATAATATTTTTTCTTATTGTATAGTGACTCGTTAGATGATAGTTTTGATATTCTCTTAGAGATACTACAGATTATGGCTTTCTTAATGAGTCCCGGGTGATTAGAATTAAAATCTACATAATAGAGAGTTTGGTTGGGTTTATGATATGGTTCATATGTTCTATTGTTTAGGTATAAGCTGATGTCTAGGAAGTTAACTATCTTATGGGTTAAGTCTATTGTTACCTTAAGGTCCAACTTTTTAAAAAGGTTATGTATATCCTTTTTGGTATTCTCTAACCTTCTATTGCCAGAGTTAACGAAGAATAGTGCGTCATCTCTGTATAAACCGCTCCTTAATTGTGGTAATTCTTTATGGAGCTCCTTTAGGATGTAAAGGCCTACCAAATCCGTTACCTTCGCAGAGTCCGGTTACCCATAGTACTGTCGAAGTTATTTTCCCTATCTTTTCTTGTCCATAGTTTGTTATTATACAGAATCACAGTTCTTCTAGCTAGTTTTATAATGTCTATTTCTAGTCTAGTTATATTCGTTTCTATTCTAGCCGTATTAAGGAGTGTCTAGGAGTGTGGAGGAAATTGATTGGTAATATGCATCTATGTCAAAAATTATAAACTTCCCGTTAATCCCTTGGAGGAATTTTGTAAACCAATTGATAACTTCGTCTGACGATGACCACAAATTGTGAGTTATCTTGGATTTAATGGTGGGTATGATTCTATCCAATATCCTTTTGTTAATTGTTCCTATGTCCGATATACATGGGCAGATTAATCTGATAGTTGGGTAATTATTAAAATCCTCTTTGTGATCCTTTAACGTAAATCTGGGGCATTTATGAGTATATATCTCTATGTTGTTATCTATATTGATTTTAGAACATATTTCTAAGGTTGTAGAATTGATATCACTGAGGTAATTTACATTGGCTATTTTATAGTTTGTCTGTAGTTCTTTCATAATTAAATTATAATAAGTTTCAAAACTCATGCTATATAGATGCATTGTTTAATCAGCTGGTACTATTAGATTAGGGTCATTATTTTTCTAAATGTTTGGTTTATCTTGTTAATTGTAGGGTTGGAGTATTTACATCTCTTTTTAAATTTCAAGTCATCTATTATGTTGAACATGTCCTGCTCAAAATATTCCAGGATGGTCAGTGGTGATGAACATTTACGCGTTTTGATGTTATAAAATTTAATGTACGCTTTTCCGGAATCGTATGATACTATATCGTACTCCGGAGGATCCACCGTGCGTGTATCCGGTTAATTTGTTCTCTGCTCGCCCTCATCGGAAGTATGATGATGGATTATCTTCCAACGTACTCTTTTGATGAAAGAGTTCACTGCCTGTATCATGTCTTTAGTGTAGGATTCATGGCTTGGAATAGCTATATTCCTAGGTGAGAATGTTATTTCCTCCTTCGTGAACAAAGTTCAGGGAGATAAAAGGTCGGGTGAACATCTCAATGCGCGGAGCAGTAATAATTATTAATGACAATATATTTATTAGCATATACTATCAGTTCCCTTTACTTTGTAGTCTCCTTAAAAGATTCAGCTCGATGATTGTCAATTATTGATAACAGAGCAAATATAAGTCAGTTCATATTATATTCCAATAACACTGGTTTTATTTTATTATTTTTATTTTTTCACATTTCGAAAAAACATAATATTTCTGTGAGATATATTTTTTACGGTCCGTTTCATTTGTCTTGTGACAAACAACATTTTTATGTCAATATCGTCTCTGCAACACTACAAAATCATCAGAAAAAATTCATAAAGAGTAAAAAGTTCTTGGACTAAAGTGTCTTGACAAAGACTACACTATACAGTACTTCATTTTTGGGTGAAAACATATATATATATATATATATATATATATATATATAGAGAGAGAGAGAGAGAGAGAGAGAGAGAGAGATAGAAGGAAAAAAGAGTGATGAATAGAAGGAAAAATATATATTATATACATTCATATATATACTTTGATGATTTTATTTCATTTTATTGTTTGTTAAGCTATTTTTACCTTACATATATATATATATATATATATATATATATATATATATATATATATATATATATATATGCAGTAATCCAGGTAAAGTAAACATCCACAGGATAAAAATCTAAAGAATGCCAACTGTACGAGAAACGCTACACTGGCATGTCGAATGTATAGATCACTAGTTATTAGAAACTAAGATCTCATAAGGCGGAAAATCTGATTCATCGCTTACATGTTCATATTGTAAAACGTCTTTTACAATATTAACATCTAAGTGAAAGATCAGTCTTTTCCATCTGATGAGACCTTAGTTTCTAATAACTATTGATCGATAACATCGACATGCGTGTGTAGTAGTTTTTGTACATATCTGAATAAATAATAATTATTATCATTATATATATATATATATATATATATATATATATATATATATATATATATATATATATGTGTGTGTGTTAAATTACATTATTATTGTATAAATAGTTTATAATTTTGGTGGAGAATATTCTTGAACTTAATCGCCATTATTTTTTTATCTCTTCTTAATGCCGATCTACAGTCGACAAATATCTGATCATCAGCAGATTATCTTAACAGCGGCGTATAAGGTAAAAATATGTAGTATTGTGGTATTGATGACACGTTGCAGTAATCATAATTCGCTTTGCTTGTCACAGTGGGCTCAATTTATTTCTTTGTTTTTTCCTTGGTTTTGTAGCTGTCTTTACACTTACAGTGTTGATTTTCGTAGCCGTTGTCTTGTTTTTAATATCAGTGGTTGTTAGAGTTGTTAATTACGGCACACAATCATTTAAGGTTTAACAATGTGTTTGGTTTTATTCATTTGTATTTCTAGTATACATCAGTGTTTAGAAATGGGTTTCCGTCAACTCATCTTGCAAAATAGGAAGGAGCAACTGTTCTAATCACGTCCGCTTTTCTTCGCAGATAAGAAAAAAGATATATATTTTATCTGTGTTACTGCTACGTAAACTCTAGACCTCCTGTATGTAACGTTATTTGCCTGACACATTAACTTCATTTGCTAAATTTAAATTCTAATTTTAAAAAATATAATGAAAAATATATAGTTTGAAAATGGAATCGTCTTTACTTACTTCATGTTCACACGTTCACGTGAAAATAAATGCTCATAAAACTGTTCTCGTTGAATGTACAACGAGTTAGACCACGGGTATCGTGTAGAAATAGTTCTATATCATAATGTAATATAGTTAGGAATAGCAATATCGATATATACAAGCGCGCGCGTGTGTGTTTCTATTTCATCTGTTTTAGTTGAAATAGGATTCTCAATCAATCATGTTACTGTTATTGTTGTTTTATATCAAACATTTCATGAAATCTATTATTTTATATTCCTTCGCTTGGTTTTCAAATGTCGAATTTTTCATTTTTATACTTTAGAAATGTTATCAATAAAACTATTTTAAACACAGTCGTCCATGACAAATAAGGGACGTCACTCAAAACGTTCGTGCGACTTTTGTTTCAGAAGTTGTTTTTTTCCGATTTTATACGAAATTCGTGCGTTTTTTTCCTCTTTCCATTCTAGCTATGAAATTATGAAAACCCAGTTGCATTGTTGTCAAAATCCGGGCTTAATACACGCATGATATTCGATTGTCATATTTAGTGAACAAAATTTAATGAAAATAAAAAGGAAAAAAGCTTTAAATCTTTAAGATCTACCGTTGAAAAATCTTACAATTATGTCCTTACAAATTTCTTCTCGGAATATACAATTCCGAAGCTGTAAAAATATTTCGCTCTATAAGAAAAACGATAAACTGCATAAAGCATAGAAACCGAAACGCCTGTGGATAAAAGTGAGGCTGAATATTACTCGAGAATCGAATAGAGATTGTTTTATAATTCCTTATTTCTGAGGCTTCGTTTTCCTTTTGCGATTTGACAAAGGAATAGTTGAACGACCAGTAACCAGTCGACTGCATTAATTCGACGTTTGTAAAAACGGTCTTTGACGTCATTAGGTTCAGCATGCGTTTCTATTTTATTTCTCATTCGTCACCTTATTTCCATCGTTTCCATTTGCGATAGGAATAAAAACAAAGTAAACAGAAAAATAGATATACGGAATATTCACGGCTGAATAAATCACCACATTTGTCTGTTTAACAAACACATCCATTTGTAAGAAACGAAAAAATAGTTTATCCGTCGAAACAACTAAGTCTGTTGAATCGGTAAAAAGCTGATGAAAATAAAAATTATAAATTACGAAAAAATACAAAAATCGATTGTTGAAAATCCTCGCAGTCGACTAAACCGAAAACAATAATTCCTATCGATAAACGCTGATTAGTAATGAAATCGCTGGCATGAAAAACGCGGAAAATTATAATCTCGCGTAGGTAGACATAGAAGATGGAGGCGTGAGGCTTAAAAAGCGGGTTATTAATGGTATCTATCTCCCACCATCACCACTACCGCGGAAATATCTGGTCGGAAGGTGGAGATAGAAAAGCCCGCGCACCAGAGGCCCCACAGTATATGTTTGAACAGCTCCTCAGTAAGGGCACCTCAGGCGATTGGCGATAAACAAATCTTTTCTAAAAGAGAGAAGGTAACACTTGTGATTGTTGACCTCCATAGAACTGACAGAACCCTTACCCTAACCCTAACCTTAACCCAGCCCTACTAAGCAGGGTATCTGATAGCACAGAGGTCCACTCTCTGCCGGACTGACTGTTGAGGATGTATTCTTAACTAGTATTATGTGTCAAAAATTATCTTGGCACATTAATCGATTGATTCACGTGATTCTAGAGATGAGAACGTATCGCGCTGTTTGGCTTGTTGGGCGGCCATTTAAAATAGAGAAAAGGCGCATGCTCAGAGTTATGGGGTTTTGTAGGTATTAGTAATCTGCATGCATTTACACCGACTTGTATTAAAAGACAGGATACGACGATAATGTGACAGATCGAACAATTGCGGTGGGCGTTGGCAGAGCAGAAATAGATTCGCATAGTCAGGAGAGCATTTTTCGAAGTCGTGTTAGTATTGTGCAATGTCGTCTGAACAAATGTTTGCCCGAATGTTACACCGTCATGAAAGGCTTATTGTGCTACATATCATTTTTGCAGTTTCTGATCATTCAATGGCGAAATAGAATCGAATTTTATTATAGAAAATTAATATTGAAATGAATATGAAAGATTAAAGGAAGGTTATTATTTGAAAAATACACAGTCTACCGTAAAACTCATCATAAAATCTATCAAAAAGACCTGTTCGCTGTTTACAGAATATTTACAAATGTTAGCCTTAAACGAATTGCTTTAACAATGAAAGTCATTCTGATCAAGGATGTATATGGCAACATTTTGAAGAGCATTGGTAATGAATTTCTTGCTGATTCTCACTTCTGATCTAAAGCATGTAATGTAATGAAAACAAAGCCGTGTTTCATTTAACCAGCGTTCTCTTATTTCACTACCGACGATCAGACCATTATTTGTCTCCAGTTAAAATGAACAGCCCTTTTTCTTAAAAACGTCATTTGCTTTAATCAGCTCCTAAGACTGACTTTCACTCCAGATCTAGAATAAAAGATGTATATTAAACCAGATAGTAACGTGTCTGAGAAAATGGATCGTTCTTACGCACGAGAAAGTCGCTAACTTATGATGCAATACTTTAAGAGTCAGATACGTTATAAGATGGAGTAGTGTTGCCACGTACGAATGATATCAGCCACGCCCCATTTGTAGAACCTGGGATTGATTACCTGCGGGTTTTACCATGGGTATCTTCAGATCTAACGTCCATAAACGCATGCCCATGAACCCTACTCATCAGATTTTATTCATCCGATCCATTATTTTTAATCCTCTCATAATATTCATCATCATTCAACTGTCAACTTATCCATCTCATTAACCCTTCTTCTCGAGTTGCTCTTGGCCTTGATAAGTGGTGACCTAAATAAATACAAACATATACATCATTAGTCTGATACTTTGTGAACACATCTTGTATCGTGATTAAAATCATGTCACTTTCCATTGTATATAATTAGATACAACGCCAGTCTGAATACTTTGGGACATCTAATATATAACGTTATCTTTTCAGATTTCTATCATGAATGTGGCGTATCGATATTTGATTCTGACTAGCTATGTATTAATTGTTATACTTGAAACATGTTGAGTATACTAAAAAGTGTAATTTGCTCTAGTTTCTTTCTGAAATTAATTTTTCTAACAATGAAGATTATTCCATTATTTTATTAAAACAACGACCTTAAAGACTCTTCATGTATAGGAGATTATTCAAGTTTAAACTTAAAATTAAAAAGTCCGTTATTTTTCTTAGATCTGGAGATATTTTTTCATCTCTTGATGATTAGTTTTTTTTCTTATTCAAAAAGAATAAAACAATAATATGGGCAGGCAGTATATGATATTTTGAAAATAACGAATGTTTTCTAATGTATTCGTTTTTAATTTTAAAAAAATCTTAGCTTTAATTCCAATACTTTTCAACCAGAATTATTGAGCGAAATTAAAAGACAATCATACATGATGACTATTTTTAAAACATAACAATACACCACGTGTGCATGCGTATTGTTAATAACAACATTTTGACTAGTGTACTTTCAGAATCTCGAATATCAAATCATTTCCGGTTGATTCTTTTTATGTTTTGATGAAGTAAAATTACCGATCCTATTCATCAGAAAATTGTTCATTTTCTGAATCCCAACCGACTGATTAGAATCTTAATTCATCAATAGAAAACTGGAAACTGAAATTTGTGCCAAATTAATAAGAAATCAATTTGGGGGGAATATTGAAAATTTCCGCAAACGTTTTTTCTTTCCTTATAAAATTGTTTAGAAAAATGTGAATGTCTATTGAGTATCATAAATGAACGTGTTTGTCTGCGATTCTAATTTCTATTCGGCTTCTCGCAGGGATTTCAGTTATTAATTTAAATCGTAATCTATGAGATCGTTGTTTTTTTAGTTTCTGTAAGACAAGGAAATAACAATCACAATTATGGAGAAAAATGCTTATAATTGAAACGTAAATAGAAATATGAGAAGAGCTGCTAATCGGACGTGTTTTTAATCAGTACACAAGGCGGTAAATAGATTATGTTTATAAAATAAAAATGTTCCGGAAAAAACGATGTGTAATTTTATAGAGACGTTAATCGTTTGCTAACAAAGCTCTTCTTAAACTTTACGTAACGATACATTAATTTAAATTTCTGTTATTCTTCCATGTATATGTGCATATCTACGATATAAACTTAATCAGTTAGACTTACAACTTCAGACCGAAATAGCCTTTTACTTATATTTGAGTCAAATATGACAGTCAAATACGATGGTGTATGTCTTTTTTAAAACTAACAACTTGCAATTAAAATCGATTTCACTGATTCCATACTATATCCGACGGGATATTTATTTTACTACGACAAAATCCAAACATAAATCCCTCAATTAAATTTGTTATTCATCTACGTAAATTAGCTAGTCAGACCTCTTGAAGTAAGTAAAATACAAATAGTCGCCATTATCTCATCGTCTTATCATCGCTGCGTAGAAGGGACTTCTGTTATTATTCTACGTTTTATTTCTGGTTAGAATTTTATTCGAACAATTAGGCTAAACTCTAACGTCTATATTGCCTTGCTCTAGGGTGGATAAAGAAATAGCAGAGCTTTTACATGTGCTGTTCGATTATTATAAGCGTGTACTTTTTTCTTCTTATGGGAAAAATCCATTTCGTCATGTTCATTAGATTTTTTAATCTTATTAATTTTAATTTTATTCACCCCCAACAAGGCAGTGGAACGTAATGAGCTACTGTAAATTAGTGACCATACCTACAGGGACACCATTGGAAGGGATTTGGGATGTGAAATGTCTGTTAACATAACATTTAAATTTCTGCATATTAGTACAGTTAGGGAAGCAGAGAACAGGAATTGCTGTTTGAGGAAATAAACTTTCCGGCATCTGCGGACCTCTACAGGATCATGGTGGGTGTTTGCTTCTTGTCGGGTTAGTCTGGGGTATTTACGTCGAGATGGCCTTAGTGCTGCGAGTTAATCGGGGGACATTTCCTTAAAGTACTTGTAAAATAAGCACAAGGATGCAACATTTTCGGCGATGGGATAGGCGTGTTGAGCTTAGTTGCCAATGCGGGACCTATTAGATTAGAGACTCGTTTTCTGGATCTTGTCTAATAGGGATGGACGTGGTTTATGTACCAGCCCAGATGTGGCAACAATAATTCATGCATGGGCGAATGATGACTTTGTAGAAATATGGTATAGTTACAGATGCGAGAAGATTTTTTAGAAACGTGCGATTATGTGAATGCAATGTCAATTATTTCGATTTATTTAGTGTTTCTTTTATATTAACCAAACAAGGCATTTGGCTACTGAGACGAACTACTGTGATTAGGGGCCAGATTTAAAGCAGGTATTCTTAATAGATAGTTATGCAGAAAGATGTTTGTTAACATTACATTTAAATTTATGCATGTGAGTACAGGCATGGAAACCGGGTGCAGGGAAGGAATTTCAAAGGCAAGCGACCCGAGGAAAGAAGATATTAGAATAGATATTTTTCCGACATCTTGGGGAACTCGACAGTAAAGGGGATGCAATTGTGCTGCTGGTTGGGGTAATTAAGTTGCCTGGTCGGACTGAAAAATACACTTACTGTCTATTGACATTCTAAGTCTAAGAATAAAGAGGGGCATAAAGAGATAGAAAGATCACTTTACCTCGCTTATACAAAGTAAAAACGATTTTCTCTATCTCTTTTACTTCAATAAAAAAATCTGTCTCGTGAGTTTGTTATGAAAAATACTAGCCTATGTTCTTTAAAAAAACAACAATTTCTAAGCAATTTTATCAAATTTCATTCATGATCTAAAAACAAAGTTTGTTTCATTACTAATGTTATAGTGTGAAGACCGAATACACCCACAGTCTCACGTTCTCTTCTTGTAACCAATGACACCTTGAAGAAATCTGGACGAAATATAATTAAAGTCAATTTTCCCGAATTTTACTGCTAATACTCTGTTTTTTTGCTTCTTTGTTGATAAGCTATAACCATCAATTGAAACCTACTTGACTTACTGTGATAATTGAAAAGACGTCAGCTGTGACGCGATTTCGAGTTCAATTTCCGCCTGAGGATGCAAAGTCCTAGTTATGTATGGCCAGCATAACACTTTTTTAAATGGCGAAATTCTGCTAACATTTATTCATAACACAAATAACAGTTTTTGCAGAGGAAGACATTTTATTTTAGTTATGTAAAATATTTAGAACCCGGTCATAGCTGACGGAAGCAGAAAAATCTAGCCCCGTGGATTAAATAGAAATTCCCTTTAAGGTCACAAGTAAAGATTCCAAGGTTACAAATTTCATCTGAAAAAGGTCAGAGGTTACATCGGTGAAAACATTGTAAAAATAACGATTTTAATAAGAATAGTAGTTCTAGATAAAACAGCAATCTTTATCTCAGACTTTTTGAAACTGACTTTAGTTAAAGTGATGTATCGTTTAAGTCAGGGGCGGGCAACCCCCAGCCCGCGGGCCACATTTGGCCCGCGAAGGCTTAGCGTCCGGCCCGCCACACTGTTATGCTTTATTATTGCAATCCGGCCCACGGACCTCCCAGTAAAACTCATATCATTTTGCGACATAGACGTAAAAGTAGGTTTCAATTAAGATTTACAGTGGGATAAAAATGTATGAATATCAGCGAGCGATGATGCATGTATATTTAATTTTTCCTTAACTATTAAGAGATGAAAATAGAAAAAGAGAAAGAGAGAGGTAACTAGGAAACGTGAGACGAGGAAAGGGCATGAAACATAGAACTTATGTGGAGTGTGTCAAAACGTCGTTATTTTTTATGATTCCAAAATGGCTCTTCGTCGGCGCTTTTTATAACATCACATACAGAAGTCTCCTGAGAAAAAGTATCAGATTCGTAGAGTGTTCAATACATTTTTTTTACAATTTATTCATGTAAATTAACTATAGTAATTCTGAGATTTCATTTTTCACTCCGGCCCGCGATCTCCTTCCAAAAATCTCATCTGGCCCTCACTCTGAAAAGGTTGCCCGCCCCTGGTTTAAGTAGAAACATTAATGAGTTTGAAATAATAAAATAATTAAAACATTCAATAACAGCTTTTTTACTTCTAATTTTCAAAAATGTTTCTATTTCAGACTAATCGATGCTTCTACTTGAACTGCATATCCATTTATTTATCAACCTGTCACACGCTTTTCTCATTCATGCACTCAAAATTTGAATTCAAAACCGCCAAAAAGCGAACCACTAAATAAAAGATAAAAATGTCTGCCTAACTCTGAAAAGGGAATTTTATTCTGTAAAATTGAATATTAAAGTACAAAAAATAAATAATTGAAAAGGTTTCTATTTTTCAATTATTATAGACTTTAGTTGTTTGCGCGTCAAAGCTTTTTTTAAATTATAAAACAGAAAATTACGTTTACATTCTTATTAATTAATATTAATTAAAAGAATCATTGAAGTTAAGTTTAATGTTTCTCTAGTTTCTTGTACATTTTTTCTGTGCAAATGAGCCGCCGTTTCTCAATGCCTAAAGCATACTCGAGGATAAGGCCAATAATTGTGTCAGGTGGACGCTGAGACATCATCTTGAGGATTGAAGATGATGTTGGAAACCGAGGAGAATTTGATTATTTGATAATACGGCTTGAAAAGAATTTGTTAACATTAGTCTTGAAAACAGCCGTGTTGTAGTACGCTTGGAAGCAGCCCCGTGGTCTTGAGTTCCACAGACGGGTTTTTCGTGAAAATAAACTTTACTCATGTAAATCTCGCTCAGTCTTAGGTACACAGTGGAAAAAAAGGAAAATAATTTACTGTGGTGTTAGCTAGACGAGTGTTGTTGCGAAAGTTTTACAGAAGATAATAGAGACTGGAACTCAGTTGAGCACTTTGCGGCAAGCTGAGATGTGTAGTTTAAGATAATTAACTTTTTAATCAACGGAAGGCTTACCAGATCTACGAAACCTTGCTACCACAACAACAAAGAACATTCCTTTTATCTCCGTGCCCATGGCATCAAACGGAATTCATATGAACATTGTTTCTTTTTTTAAAAAAACATCTCATATATGGAAAGCATTACAATACATAGTAGTCGTCAAAATTCAATGGTAATAAAGACTTGTAGTGTGCTCTCTTCATAAATAATACAACTTTGTTCTTTCAATTCATCATTTTCAATACTCTCAAAATATTATTCATCGGTAGACCGACAAACCATCATATTACCATCATCATCAATTGTGTTTTAGCTTTGATAACTGATGACGCGTTCATATAATAAGAACAAAAGATGAATAAATACCAATAAAAATTCCAGAACGCATAATTAGTCAAGTTTAACGCAATTACAGGATGATTCATAAGTCACTTTGCTATTTATTTTTAAAATTCTAAAGTTAAACAATACGGTAATACAAAACAGAAAGTTTATTCAACAAATTCATTTATAGGAGTTTACAATTACAGCAAATTTTCAAAATGTCCACCTTCGTTCTGCATGCATAGCTCCATTCTTTTTTGCAAGGAATTTACGACTCTTTGTAGCATATTTGATTGATTAATTTTAACAAACTTGGCAGTGATTTTTGATTTGAGGTCGTCATTGCATTTCAACAAGTGTGGGAGATTAATCAAATTTGGCCATATGAATAACAATAAAAATTCGCTCTTCAATTGTAAATGACATACTGCCTGAAAAACAAAGCACACATGATGATTTACACAAATTTAAATAAATATAAATATATATAGAAACAAATATATAAACGAACAAATTTACAATAACGAATAGCAGTAATTAGAGAGTAAGATAACAATTATCAAAAGTTCATAGTATGTTTGTGTTTCATATGGTAATCATTTTAAATAGCTAAGTGACTTATGAATCACCCTGTATATCTTATTTTTCTTCTTGAAACCACAGAAAAACTCCCTTCCTTGTTTACAATGCGTGTCGCAATTTGACACCATGATTGGTGTCAGACGGCAATTTGCAGATTGCGGATTTTGAATAACTGGAGTAGAATTATCCAATCAGACAATTGTATACATATGAACTGTAAAGGTTAAGTGTGACTTTCAGCACGACTGAAGTCCGTCGGATTAGTCATGTGACATAAGGACTGTTTATGTATGAGAAATATTCTGTTAGCTGGGAAGGTAATAGCTGGCTGGAATTCAACGAAGAAAGATGTCGAATTGAAAGTCTAAGCCTATCTTCTATTTTCGTTATGGAAGATACCCACAGTGTTATTTAAGTTGCAATAAATAACATTTTATAAGGCAAAAATGTATTTCTCATTTGTGTACGTGAAGATTTCATAGCAGCATGCTTTCAAGCAAAGTCGGCCACAGCACAACGAAAACTCCTACTCATAGATTAAGACAGCGTTTTCTCAGATAAGACAGAGGTAATTTGCCAACCGACCACTTACGCATGTTCCTGACTAAGTTTCCTCAACACCAAACTTTTGTGGATCTTTTAAACACAGCGTTGACGTCAAACAATTGATTAGGACGCTTTAATCTGTCCTTGTGGCATCTGACTACATTTAGTGCCGAGACACCTAGGTGACTCACCTGAGTGACTATCACGGTGATTACGGCCATGTTTTGTGCCACGATAACGTCACATCGATTTCAACCACTAGCAACAATGTATTAAGACAACGGCAATGCGTGTTTGGATCAAAACAGCTATGGGATGATAAATGTCATCACCAAAATATAATTGCTATAAAAAAACTTAGACATTACAAAATAATGTGAAGACAGTAAAAAGAAATATCTATTGCATATGTTAATCAACCATTGTTATTTAATCTGTAAAATTAAAATCTTATTTGTAGGTAGAATGAAGTAGAATGAGATAAGTAAACAAGATGGCAGTTACATGCTTCCTACGAAATCAAGAACCCCGCCCCATTCAAGAGGGCATTCTGACTGGAGACAAAAATAGTCCAAAACAATACAGGTCCTACCACTCTTGGTCAGAGTGGTAACAAAGAGATAACCTTACACTCCCAAATTGGGGCGTCACCATCAGATTGGGGTTTGTGTAAAACCCAGGACACTCGAAGATAGAAAGATGAATTGGTTCATAAGTTTGGGAAGTAGAGTATTGATTTACTCCTCTCCAGGAGTTAGGCACAAGGCCAGTTTTTATCTTACTCCCACAAGTAAGATGTGACCCAAGGTTGGGAAAGTGGGGTTTAAAAATTGCTTAGGCAGCCCCGTCGGCATTCCCCGGTAGGGGCGCCTCAGGCAGTAAGCAGTAAACTTACTCCTCCCCAAAGAGGGGAGGCAAAGCCTGGGAAGGTGGACCTCCCAGAACTGCACAGGACAGACCCATTGACCGGCGTAAATCAAGACCCTAAGGCCAAGACAATACCAGTCTATGGGGTGCAGTATCCATCGGAACAGATACTACACTTTGATCTTAGCCAAAAGGCCAAGACCAATATAAAAGGGTAAGACTCGCTGGGAAATATAAATTTGGGGTGCTGGGTGTGAGTGGGAGCGAACACCTTGCCCAAGGGTATCCCAGGCAGTTTAGTGTCGTGTTTAGGATAGATTCTATTTAATCCATAGATGGAAGTCTGACAGGTACTACCACACGGATTGAAGGTGGATACACTTTAAGGTGTTACTTTAAATCCATATTTATTTAGAGATAAACAAAAAGTGAGTCTGCAAATCCAGTTAAATTTTTTAAAGTAAAAAAGACAAAATCCAAAATTAGTCGCTTTCTACTCGCTATATCTTCCACCCTCTCTATTTTCTTTCATGATACCGATTAAATAGTATTAGTATCGTGGCGCTATTTTCTTTTATTTATTATTAGACATTTAAAATCTGGCGATTGATAGTTTGTTTATCAAATCACGGGTAATAACAAACTGAAAGAGAGAGACTGGCGAAGCGAGAGTGGTAGGCAGCGTATGAAATAAGATAACGGAGTCAAATAACATATTGTGATGGAGGATTAGAGGGAGAGACAGAAACGTAGTAACAAATGGGTCACTTGATGAATTAATTGCAAATCACGACTGATTAAAACAATTAAAATAAAAGTTTTTAAAGTAATTTATCATCAAACTGAAAGAATATATTCGCATGTATTTTGTGAAGTTAAAATTGATAGGAAAAAGATAGGGTAAACAAACATTTATTAACTCACATTTTGTATAATAAAATATAATAATTACGAGTTGTGAGTCTATCTGATTACTGATCAACATGACGTAATTATGAACGGCGAATCAGACGCGGAGAATAGGGGTAATGACCTAGAAGTGGGAGGTTTAATTTTTATTTATTGCAGTATATTTTAATTTTAATTTTAATTTTCGTGTTAATATTGCTTTATTATTTCACTGCCTGGGTGATTTATTCGAAACATCTTAGATTTCTCTCCGTTATTCATGACAGAATAAAGTTATACATTTCTGATTATTTTCTTTTAAATGAAAGAAAACTAAATAATAGTCGATAAAGTAAACCAACTCATTTTAAACGACAATATTAAATTAGCTATCGAAGATCCTGTCTCTTTTACCTTCCCTACCCCATCACTGTTTTTTTTTTCGAACACTGTTGTGTCATACACTAATATTAGGTAGAATATCTTCTAACTCTGTGTCGTGTATTATGCTAAAAGTAAATAGAGTATTTTTCTAACTCTGTTGTGTGATACACTAACATTTAATAGAATATTTTAACTCTGTTGTGTAATAAACTAACAGTAAATAGAATAATTTCTAACTCTGTTGTGTAATACACTAACAGTTAATAGAATATCTTTCTAACTCCGTTGTGTCATATACTAACAGTAAATGAATATCTTTCTAATTCTGTTGTGTAATACACTCACATAATTTATGATATTTTTACTCTAACATTAAATAGAATATTTTTTTAACATCTTTGTATCTTACACTAAATAGAATGTTAGTATAACACTCTTGTGTCATACACTTACATTTAATCGAATAAATACACTCGAACACTAAGTTAGGAAATAAACAACGAATTTTTATATTTACATTGCACATCACACAACATCTAATAATACAACATATTAATAGTCTTTTTTGTAATCAGGTCATTATTTATGTGACGGTTTATATTTGTTTTTATTAACATAGTTCACCCCAAACAAGGCAGGCCGCCACTGTAAACGTAAGGGGCTACTGAGAAAAAGGGTGAAAGTTTGGGGTGGGGTCAACCACAATTGGGAACTGCGCAGCGAGATTTCTGTTTACATTAGTTTTAAATTTCTGCATGTCAGTACAGTCAGGAAAACAGGGAGCAAGGAGGGAGTTCCAGAGTCTAGCAGCACAAGGAAAGAAGCTTTTTTAGTAGAAAGTTCTTCGGCATCTGGATGGGATTTGGCAGATTGTCGGGTTGGTCTAGTGAATTTACGTCGTGGAGGCACCAGAGCAGCAAGTTCACTAGAACACAATCCATTGAAGTACTTGTAAAACAGGCACAGGGAAGCAACATTGCGGCGATGGGACAGGGGCTGGAGCTTGGTGGATAGTGTTGTGAAGTAGTCCAACAGTAAAAAGAAGTCAAGTCGAGGTTGGGTTAAGATAACAAGTGTATTAACATAAAAGGTACAAAGGTAAGAAAACTGACTGGCACTCAGCTAGACAGTTACAATACTGTCCTTTTGTCCCTGGTGATTGTCTACTCGCACTATTTATAGTGAGAACCGGTGTAGTTTCTCTTCTGTTAGAACGGCCGGTGTAACAGATAGTGAGGGACCTATTAAGTTGGCGACTCTTTTTCGGACCTTGTCAAAGAGAGAGAGACTAGTGGATGATGTCACAGTCCAGATGTAGCAACAGTACTCCATGCATGGGCGGATGGTGGCTTTGTAGAGATATAGGATAATGTCAGGTGTGAGAAGTTTACTGGCACGGTAGAGGGAGCTCACCTTCTTTGCAGCAGCCCTGCCAATGTCTTCAATGTATTTATTCCAATTTATGTTATCTGTGAAAGTTAGGACGAGGAGTTTGAATGTTGAACTCTCAAGTAGGGTGGTAATTGCCATGACAATCGGTGGTTGAAGAGGTTTCTTGTAGTTATTGAAGGAAAGTAGCTTTGTCTTTGGGGCATTAAAAGTTACCATCCATTTTTTACCCCAATCCACTACAGACTGGAGGTCATTTTCTAAGGATTCAGCCATTGCCTCGGATATGTGCGCGTCGGTTTGGCCCACACGTCGAGAGTATAGCATGGTGTTGCCATCAAATATCACTCTTCATCATCTACCTCTTTTTATATTTTACTTCTTCCGGAAGTCATCATTTTATCTTGTTTCGAATTCTGCCCAGAGTTCAAGATCGTGTCTATTTTCCTTCTCTTAGTCCCCTCTCACTTCAATTCCTTTTGTTACATTAATATTCTATTCCCCGTGTCATACCTTTTGCTCTCCACTCAGCTTTCTTAACTATAAAAACTAAGTTAGTGTGCGAAGAAAACAGAAAATTACAATGCCTAACATCATAGCCGTACGTTCGGTCGATACGTATACTTTCTCCGTTATTTAAGGAATTATGACAAGAATGATAATGAGTAAATTTCTAACATCATTTCTTAATGAAATCGTTACCGAAATATCGGATTTAGTAATAGATGTTGGCCTCACTATTACGTTCCTTTGAAAATCCCCTCCACGCACATTGGAATGCCTGGACAGATTTAATTAATGACTTGCTGCTAATTATAGCGACGAACACTGGCGAATTCGCCGAAGGCAAGTCGGATTCATAATGCCCTCGCCTTGCCCACGTGGGGCAATGCGATCCCGGCTAATACAGTAAGGGTAACAACTTTGGACAAATTTGAAACAAATCAGTTGTTTATAAACCGCTTTTAATTTTAAAACAAGTCATTCAGATGTTAGTAATTCTCACAAATACACTATTCTTTTCATCCTTTTAATGAACACATCGAATAATTATTTTTCTGGCAAGAAGAAATATTAATCATTTTCAAGAATTAATATCATATAGAAGTTTCCGATCCCTGGGGTAAGGGAGGAAAGCAGGACATATTCATACGTTTCTTTCCTATCTTTTTAATATTTGGAAAAAAAATTGATTTGATGAAAAATATTCAAATTTGTAATAAAAAGTCAAACACATTTTTTCAAACCTCCTTCCCGTCAAAAAAAAAAATGTTTTTTTTTCTTTTTTAAGTAATTTTCCCGCCTTTTTTCTCTGATTATCATCTGAGCTGATGCGATTTACAGCTGAGCGATTTTTATTTGAATGCGCTTTGAACGTTGTCCAACCATTGCTCATTATCAATCCGTCAGAGCATTGATGAAATGAACTAATTGAAATTTGTTGATGAAAATAACAACAGACCGGCGAGGTTGATTCGAATTCGGCATGAGCGGTGCTAGGTTATCGCCATTATTAATTTTCATTTTGCAGTTTTCATTAGTTTCGGGCCATTTTTGTCAAGATCGAAATCACTTAATTTAGATAGTTGACATAGAAATACGACTCAAAATGTCGTGAACGTTTGTTTCAAGCAATGTTCGCGAAATGTAGTCTATCAAATAAACATCCATGGTCTAAAATAAATACGTAGTTTTATTAATAGCAAAGGAATAAAAACTATACCAGAGCTTGAGTTTTGTGGTGACAGTTTCTATAGATATGTATATTTTTCTACATTGATTGCATTCGAACATTTATAAACTATGACTGATATGTTAGGACATACTTTTCGCATAATTAACTTTACTTCTATATTATCATTATTATTAATTGTACTCACAAGTCATCGTCTTACCCCATCGTTTCTTTTCATGCAGAGTCTGTTCGTATCGTCTTTTGGGTATAGTGAGTTCTGAATGGTCATTAATTTTCTAGTCCTCTGGTCAAGGTGCCTGATCCAGAGTATCTTCTTGGTGATACTACCCAGGTGTTTATTCCTTTTACTAGATTTCTGCTATATAATTTCGGTTCTAAGAGTTTTCTTGTCCTTCGCAAATATTATTTTCCTATCTTCTCTTTCATTTCTGTAGATTGGACTGTGTCTTTTTTTGTTGGACAGTTCACTGCCCTCTGTCGTCTCTAGTGTTTCCCTTGTCATCTCTAGCAGTTATACTTTTGTATTCTTAATTCCATTTGAATGCCCTGGCTATCATCATCATCATCATCATTATTATTATTATTATTATTTACTCACTAGGAGTTATCACACTGGTCATCGTCAGTGATCGCCCACTGCCAACAACCTGTGGTATTCCCTGGAGTCTGAGTGACAACAAGTCTCCTTAGACTTCCAGTATGCTCCACCTCTTTTCGTTCATCACCGCTGATGATCTTGCGGTATCGCAACAGCCACCTACCACCGATTTCCCGCTGATAAGGGCCATTAGTTCCCTCTGGGGCCCGAGTGGCAACAAGCCTCCCCAAGGTCCTAGAGCTGTCCGCGCTCTTCCAGTGGAGGTCTGGTTTGCGCTTTCCCTCCTCGACCCTCTGTCCATAATTTTCGTGGTGTAAGCCTATGCTTGCGCCTCTCTCGTGTGGTTGTATTTTTGCCCGGTTCTGTTGTCTTGTGCTTCCATGCGTTTGTTCTCCATTCGTTGCTTATGTAGGTTGGTTCCAGCATTCTCTGCACTCTTCCAGTGGAGGTATGCTTTGTGCTGTCCCTCCTCGCTCTTCTCATATTATTAGTATTTATACTCACTAGGAGTTCTCACACAGTTCATCGTCAGTGATTGCTCACTAATAATAATCTCTGCTGTTCCCTGGAGTCTGAGTAACAAAAAGTCTCTCCAGACTTTTAGTACTCTACCCATCTTTTGAATATGTGTATAATAAAGCCTAATTCACTATTGAAACGAAAAATAATCATAAGTTATTAAACTCGTTCCCATTCCTGTGTGGTGTTGCGTAGTTAAATTAACTAAATTTATTGAACCCAACTGATGTCTATGTATCAACTATTTTGACTAATTGTCAATATTTCTAGAAGTACCTGTGACCTGTTGGGTCACGAATACTACCACGACTTATTCTACTTTGATTTCATGTAGAAAATTAAAAAAACTGTGACATTTTTGAAGACATTCTTTTTGATTATTATTATTTACTCACTTGGAGTTATCACACTGGTCATCGTCAGTGGTCACCCACTGCCGACAACCTGTGGTATTCCCTGGAGGCTGAGTGACAACAAGTCTCCTTAGGCCTCCAATGTGCTCCATCTCTTTTCGTTCATCACCGCTGATGACCTTGCGGTAATCGCAACAGCCACCTACCAACGATTTCACGCTGATAAGGGCCATTGGTCCCCTTTGGGGCCCGAGTGGCAACAAGCCTCCCCAAGGTCCCAGAGCTGTCCGCGCTCTTCCAGTGGAGGTCAGGTTTTGCGCTTTCCCTCCTCGACCCTCTGTCCATAATTTTTCGTGGCGTCAGCCTATGCTTGCGCCTCTTTCGTGCGGTTGTATTTTCCCTGGTTCTGTTGTTTTGTGCTTCCATGTGTTCTCCATTCGTTGCTTATGTTGGTTGGTTTCCGCATTCGAGGACATTTCTCAGGATTGTAGCTGTTTTGATCATTACTGTCCTTTGTATGGTCTCAGTTATCCCTTTGATTCCTATTTCTCCTAGTCTTTTCTCCATGTTTTTGGGGACTGTTCCTAGTGCTCCTATGATTATTGGTGTTATACTGACTTTCTTCATGTTCCATATTCCTTTCAATTCTCTGGCAAGTTCAGTATATTTGCTTCTCTTTTCCGTCTCTTTGATCTTCACTCTGTGGTCTGCTGGAACGGCAAAGTCCACGATTTTGCAGGATTTTTCTTTCTTGTTGATTATTATCATATCCGGTCTCCTTGCTGTTATGGGTTTGTCTGTTTGTACATTCATATCCCATATGATTTTGTGTTTTTCGTTTTCTAGTACAGTTTCTGGTTTGTGTTTGTACCGTTTTCTTGCATATTATTATTATTATTATTATTATTATTATTATTATTATTATTATTATTATTATTATTATTATTTTCTCGCTAGGAATTCTCACTGATAATAATTGATGGGTTTACCTGGAGTCCAGGTGACAACAACCCTACTCTAATTTACAGTATTTTCGACTTCTTTCGATAACAATAGAAAATAACTTACATCATCGCAAAAGCCGTTTACCATTGACTGCTAACTAGCAACGACCATTGGTTTTCTCTAGGATGTTAGTGGCAATAAGCCCCCCCCCAAGGTCCCAGTTTTCTTCGCACCTTTAAGGTGAAGGTATAGCTTGTAGTTTTTCTCCTATGTCTTTTCACCTCCATTGATCCTTCACAACTATTTTGTGTGGTATTAACCCGGGATGATGCCATATTGATGTTAGTTTTCAAAGTATTAGTATTATCAATATTGATGATAATGATAATAGTAATAATAAAATAAAATGGAAAACTGGAACGCACCAGGTCACTTTGGAATACAGGCATACTGGTCTTAAAAAATTCACGATCCTACATAAAGCAAACCCTGAGAAGATGTATCAATTAAACAAACATACCAGAAAAATGACTAAAGGAAGAACTGCATTGCTACCAAAAATACACAAGAAAGGGAACAACCATAAGAAACTGCAGACCAAGAACCATGGGGAAAATCCTAACAGCACAACTATGAGAACAGTTCTACTGCTCCCTAAATAATCGTGGACCACTTCCTATGGAACGAAAGGGATACGAGAAGGGGAATGAGAGACGCATGGGCTGTTATAAATAGATCAAAAGATCCTGAATAAATTAAAAAGCAAACGATGAACATAGCCATAACATAGATCGACTGCAAAAAAGCCTACGGTAGGATACCTAACGGATGGTTGTAAATCAATCAGAAAAATGAAGGAAATGTGATATCGGATACAAGATTACAGACAGAGAATAAAGTATAAAACACCTGAAGCTATGTGCAAAAAGCAAAAAGGAATTGAAAAAGCTTATCAATACGACAATAATTTTCGAATGGAATTCGACATGGTACAGTGTGCACTTATAGAAATTAAAAGGGAAAAACTGGAGACAGCGGAGGGCAATACACTGCCTAACGAAGATAAGATTAGGGAACTTGGCGAGCATGATATGTGAAAGTTTTTGAATCAGACACCATCAAATTAACAGAAATGAAAGTGAAGATTGGAAAAGAATACCTGATAAAAACAAGAAAATTCTGACGAAACTAAATTATCTAAAAGACATATAGTAAAAAAAAATCAACACGCTGAGCAATATCACTAATAAGATCGGGTGTGATGATAACTAACAAAAAAGAAAAAACTACCAGATTGTAGATGTGTTCGTCCCAGCAGCCCACAGTTTGAAGATCAAGAAGCAGATAAACTAAATAAATACACGGAACTTGCCAGAGATTTGAAAAATATATGGCGCACGAAAAAGTCAATATAATAGCAATAATCGTAGATGAATAAGAACAGTCCAGAAAAAACGCGAAACAAAAGACTACGAGAAATTAAAAGCAAAGGGAAGACAGCGACTATACAAGGCAGGCAACAAAAAACATAGCTGATATCCTTAAATGCGGAAATCAACCGATATAAACTGCGAACGCTATCCAGCCACATGTAATAAAACAAAAACATAAAAAAGCATCACCACATGAACCCAAGGTAACTGAAACTGCACGAAATTTAATAAACTCCTTTCTTCTCTAGAAACAACAACAATAACGTGAAAGCACCACCCTCCGTCACACAAAATAGTCGTGAAGGGTCATGAAGGATAGAAAGACCAAGAAAGGAGAGCACTAACCAGACCTCCAGTGGAAGGGTGCTAACCCTAACTGGGACCTTAGGGAGGTTTTTTGCCACCTAAATTCCAGAGGTGACCAAATACTATTGCCAGCGATTAATCAATGGTAAGCGGCAGCTGCGACAAAGTTATTTCCAATCTTTATCGAAAGAGGTGGAGAGTACTGTAAATTTGGGAAGACTTGTTGTCACTCAGACTCCATAGAAAACTACCAGTGATTATCAGTGAGCAATAACTGTGTGAGAACTCATAGTAAAATAATAATAATATAGAAACATTCTTATTCTTCTGATGATGATATCGATAGAAGTATGTATGTATGTATCTACGTATGTATTATCTATCTATCTATCTATTTAGTTATCTCTCTCTCTCTCTATATATATATATATATATATATATATATATATATATATATATATCTGTTCATTTGTCTATTTTTAGTAGGTACGTGTATGATGTTTGTATGGTGTAATACTTACTGACGTAAACTGTGTGCCCGTCGTGGGAGGTTCGGATCCACCTGGTTCTACTATATCACTTTCACTAATACCCTTAGAAAAGTAAGAATCAATATATCCTCCCTACAACTGTGCATAGAATAGTAGGGTAGACTAGACTCTCAGACTCGGCTAATCGAAGCAACTCATATAACATGCTTTATTGCGAACGCCAATCTAGCTGCTTTGTTTGTTTTTTTTACTTATTAGCGGCTTTTTTCGAGGAAATCTTGCAAAAAGACCTATTTCGCGCAACGTTCTGGACACAGTTTGTCGTGAAACATTCGTAACACCTTCCATTTGTTTAGAAATGTTGCCAGCTGTAAGGAAACGGTCTTTTCACACTAGGCGTTGTATAACTCCGTGGTCTTTTGCCGTTGTCTTTCTTGGTCTACCAGGTTTCTTTGTGTTACTTAACCTTCCAGTTTCTTTATAGAGTTTGAGAACTCGGTTTACAACACTTTTTGAACGTTTCACACGTTTTCCGATTTCTTCTATTGTCAACTTTTCCTTTCTTAATTTGACGATTTTTGCTTTGTCGCTTAAATCAGTTTTATTTCTTTTTGACATGATTGATATTGCGTGAGTTGCAGCAGTGATGATATTTAAAGTTTAGAATATTTATTGTCATCCTTGTATACAAAAAAAAACCCTACTGCTTTAAACATTAAACAATTATTTTTCCTTAATGTTCCTTAATTTTGGACACTGAAATCTGTAAAATGGTCGATAACTTTAAAAGTATTATTAATTCATCTGAAAATCTCGATAAAAGTTAAACTACATAATGTGTATATTCAGTGAAGGTTTCACAAAAAGTTGTTTAGATTCAGAAGATTTAATTTTTGTTCCTTAACTTTAGACGGTACTGATTTTTGTTGTTGTTTTCTTTCTCCCCACGTTAATCTTTTCCCCGTTTTTAAGCGATATTCGGCGACGTTTCCTTTGAACATGTGTCGGTTGAAAGGTACCTTGGGATTTAGTTTGTTAATTTTAGTCGATCTTTTTATTCTTTTTAAATTTTTTTAATCGAATGTTTTCCGACGATTACATATATTACTATAATCTTCCTCTCTTTTTTTTATATATTATCCTCGACTTGCTATGACTCCGTTCATCCTAGTTAAAACCTTGATATATATATATATATATATATATATATATATTCCATTTTATATATATATATATATATATATATATATTTCATTTTATATATATATATATATATATATATTTCATTTATATATATATATATATATATATATATATATATATATATATATATATATATATATATATATGGAAAATGAAATAATAAAAACCAAAATATTAATTAATTATTCTCCTTCCAACAGTGGGTATGGACGTTTTGTCTAGTAGGTCACCTGCGTGTGCCTAGTTCAAATGTGGAAGGTTCCATAGCACTACTTACAGGGATATATATATATATATATATATATATATATATATATGTATATATATAGTTTATATCTATATATATATATATATATATATATATATATATATATATATATATATATATATATATATATATATATTGTAATCTATTAGAATATAACATTTATGACATATTTAATATTTTGTAATGACCATGCTCCAAAAAATTAAACACTAATAATATTTGTCGTTGCATACATTTGTTTCCGGAATTTCAATTTCTTATCACATCCATAACAGGTCAGAACATTGACAATTATACAAATTTCTTCATTAGCACAATAGTTGTGTACGAAAACTTTTCAAGAAATCTTAAATTGAATTGTTCTATACAACTAGTTGACATACCTGCCATTATTAAAGGGAAAAAATAGCAATAGAATAAAGCATGAATACAGAAGCATATTGGGTTCATTCTGTCCCCCTATTTCCGTGCAGAAGTGTTCATCTATGTTATCCATAGTTATTATCGTAACTTTAACATCGGGAAGACTATGATTGTATACCGTGACGTACGATGTCCAGATGCTTACGTCTTGTGTCCACTACTATGCAACGTTTATGACGTCACTTTTTTTTTGTAACTCCCATTTATCGTTCTTAACCAAATAGACGCATCTTCCGAATGTTTTTTTTTACTAGGCGAGTGTCTATGTATGTGTGTTTGTGTGCATGTATACGCGAGTTCTTAGTGTGCCTATATGCGTGTCTGCTTGTTGTGTATCTGTCTCTCTATGCGTTGGACATTTGAAAAATGTTTTCTCTTCTGGTGCATTGATTGATGGTTTTACGTATCCTGTGTGCACGAGTGTGTGCTTATGCGGATGTGTCCGTCTGTGTTAGGGTTAGGGTGTGTGTGCACACTCGAGTTCAAAAGAGAAGCAAATAATATTTTTAGGTTTCCACTTTATTATTGACAAGTGCTGGATATTTTTAAAACAAAGCACAAATCACAAACACGTTTTCGGAATCATCAAAGACATTTCTAAACGATCAAAGACCAACATTGGAATTGATTTCGGTGTATTCTACCTTTTTCCTTTTTCTTCCTTTATTTTATGTCATCCTCATTTCTAAATCTACTATTTATTCTTCTACCCTCAATAAAACCTATGCCCCTCGGTCGTTGCCTATATGACGTTGTGACTAGAACAATTTGTGTACCCATTTTTATATCACTTTTTGTTCTTACTAGAATCTTATAGGTCTAGACATTTCTCTAGTAGACGACACGTGACGTGAAAGTCTAGATAAAATATGTAAATTTTTATGAATTCGCATTCTTCTACTGGTATTGGTTTTGTCCGATTCTTTCACGTGAAGGTTATCAACATCCATACCTGTAAGTAGTGCTATGGAGCCTACTGCATTTGAACTATGCACACGCAGTTGAACTACTAGACAACTCACCAATACCCACTGTTAGATAGATTTAAAATAGACCTTCACCTGAAGCCCCAGTGCAAGACTTCGGCTCTGTCGTCGAGTCCTATCGAATGTTTTTATATTTACACTCGGCGCTTTCAGTGATAAATTTAAATTAATTTCGCCGTTATCACGTGACAATCTCCCATGGCATATGGAACAAAGTGAACACTTGCAGATTCAAGGTGTCTCTGTGAATAAGGCTCGCATCTTGTGACCGTCTGAGATTGTTATTTCCCTGCGCGTGAGCTTGAAACGACGTCGTACGTAGGTCAAATATTGACTATATAATTTAATATTACACACATACATACACACACACCCACACACACACACATATATATATATATATATATATATATATATATATATATATATATATATATGTCTCCCTATTTTTTTATTTTTCTTATCTTTCTGTTTTTGCTGGAGATGGGGCATCCTACCGGATGTCAGAAATTCACCGGCTATTTACGACACTTCAGCCAAAATATCTTTTTAAGATTCAGACCGTCCCTTTTAGTGCAATTCTTTTTATTTCTCTTACACTCGGTTCACCGGGTATACTCGCCAGATAGCTTTTGAAATTCGTTTTCATTAGTCCTGTTGCTATATGTGTGTGTGTGTGGGGGGGGGTGTAATATGTGTGTATGTATATGTGTGGGTATGTCTGGGTGTGTGTGCATATATTTAAATAAGGAGAGATAGGCCGCTTCGGGCTTGTCCGGCCTATAGTTTGAGTTAGACGACTTTCTTAAGTGTCAGTCGGCTTTGAAAAGGTAGACGTCAAATGTAATTTGTTTATTTGTTTTTTAACAATTTTTATAATTATGTATTGGCGGATCTAATCTTTGCTTATCAGTATATCCTTGAAGAGGAACCAAAGAGGTTCTGGAACAATTGTCGGATACTCAAACTATGTTTATTTTAATATAAAAAGCTCTAATATATATTGAGCACTTTTGAAAAGTATTGGTTTTGTTCATTTTGTTAATATTTGAACTAAATAAATTAATTTTTTTTTTAACAATGTTTACACATATATATATATGTATATATATATATATATATATATATATATATATATATATATATGTGTGTGTGTGTGTGTGTGTGTGTGTGTGTGTGTGTGTGTGTGTGTGTGTGTGTGTGTGAAAGACAGAATGGTATCGTCAACTAATGTCTGCAAGAAAGTGAATGAAAACAATCTTTTTTTGAAGACGTCCGTTGATCCTAACGAAACAGGTCAATTTGTCGTTGAGTTGATTTTTATTTTACCTGCGTTTAATAGGTGTTCCATTCGGTGTTTAATACATCCAGTCTTCACGACATTTCATTTCATGAGATATCGTGTATTTTATCCTCATATATATATATATATATATATATATATATATATATTACTAACTGAAAGGTTTCTTCAGATCTTTACTTTAATTGTATAGCAAAGTTTAGAAATGAAGAACATCTATTAAAAATAACTTCCATCAATTATAATTATGTTTTATATATTCAGGTTCATGCTGATGATAACCAATATTGACCAGGAAATAACTGGAACGTCACAGAAAAAAACAATAAATTTAGTGTTAGATTCGAATTCACTATTCACATACATTTCAACTATAAAATAGTTGAAATGTATGTGACGCTTTATCCACCGATTCACAGATGATAATCTGTCTTTTAACTTTCTTAAATGCTTTTGGAGTAGGAAACTGCAACCTCTCGGCATAGATCTAGAATAAGTCAATTGTCTAAAATAAACAAACAGGCATAGATATAAAATATAAAACAATTCTTATTAAAATATAAGTATATTGGTGAGCACTTATCAAATATATTTTATACATTTTTTATAAAAAACGACATATATATATATATATATATTACTATTTCATGTATCCCCATACAATTTTATATATCATTTTTTATGTATCAATTTTCAGTATTTACTTCAGCAGTGCTCGATACGTAAGTAGAGCTAGGTATTAAGTTATGAAACTATACTTATGGCAATTAAGCTACACATAGAGATAGAGATTGAGAAATGAATAAATAAATTGGTTAAATATTAAGTATAATAAAAATAAAACATCTAATTGAAAGTGTCTCCACCCGGGCAACGCCGGCTGTATACAGAGAGTTATTTACATTACTGCTTCATGTGTGTGTATCCCCCTGCATCTATTGATTTCCGGCAAGATTGTTTTGTCTGAAAGTTATATTCTAATTTTTTTCTGCTTCTTTTTCTATTTAATGTTATGTTTTCATTTTTTTTCTTTCTATCTCGCCTATTTTTACGCGATACACACACACACACACATATACATATATATATATATATATATATATATATATATATATATATATATATATATATATATATATATATATATATATATGAACTGAATCAACAGAAGTAAAAGATCTTCCAATAAAGGAACATTTCCATGTATTTTCTTACATCTTCCTTTATTGTCTACTATTTTTTCAGCCGCCGTTCTAATTGACTTGTAACGATTCACTTCCCTTTTCTCTTCATAACAATCCTCAACTCAAACGCACTTTTCTCACGACTTGAAACGCTATGATGAAACGTATCGAATATGATTTTTTGCGTCCTTGCCAGCATTTAGGTTCAAAGTGTTTTGTTAGCTTTGCTCTCAATGAGACGTGGTTGATGTGTTTTATGGTTTCAAACATGTTTACCTGCTCAGCTCAACTCAGTCTTGAAAGTGTTGCAAAATTTCCCGTGTGTTCAAGGATTAAACACGACGAGTCACGACGACGTTTTTGCAGCAAGAATTCGACTCGAAAAATAATGGCAACAAACATTCGTAAAAAACAGGAAGAAAAACAATAAAAGTATGTGTTTCTGCAATTCTTGACACGCATCTTCGTCGGAACTCTCACGATAATCTTTTATTAATTTTTAAATGAGTCATCACTAACCAAGGCTAAAAGCCACTCGAGAATACGTGTTACTGTGATGGATGGATTGTCAGTTGAATAATGGCAATATTATAAGAGGATATCAAATGATGAATTGAATGAAGGGCGCTTGATTATTTTGGAGCTATTCACGACGATTGTTTTTTGATGTTCGATTTGAAGATGACCACGTGGAAGGTATCAGGGAAGTAGTCGCGTCGCGACGTGTCACACAGATGTGAAATTCTTGGAAACTCTGTTCATGGAAATTTCGCCTAACGCTACGGACACGGAGGAAGAAAAGAACGTTCATTTCAGTGGTGGTAAAAAGACAAGTTCTGTGGAACTCGGAGGGAATTTCGAACGGAACCCTTTATTAAATCCACGGGGGTATCATGAGCTCGTTCCATCTGCCATGACTGGGAAGAAGTCTTCAGTAATTCGCATGTCTTCGTATCGCCCGAGCATTCAACCTTCAACCTTCAGATGACTGTCACTTAGAACTGAATGTTACTTAGCAAAGATCCGTGGCGCAGTAGATACAGTACTAAGTAAAATTCAATTCTAAGTGACAGTCATCATTATCAAATAGAGCTTTTATATATGTTTTTATTTATTTATACAGACATGCATATGTATATATATATATATATATATATATATATATAGGAAATGAAAAAGGAAAAAAACAAGATATATTTTTTATATATATATACATCAACGTTTCGTCTTCATTGTAAAACTTCCTCAGGATGATAATTTGAAGAAAAATGTAATGCAAGTGCATCGAAATTTTGGGTTGACATGATGGAGAGATAAAAGAACGTAGTAGCTTTTCTCATCAGTTTGACTATTTGCTTCACACTCTTGCCCCCTCGCCCATTTTCAAGTTATCTACATTTTTAAAAATATTTTTCTAAAACTATGATACCACCTACATGCTAAACACGCAGAGTCTTCCTTTCCCCTCTCTTTCCCCAGCTTCTCAGAATCCATGCCACACCTTACCACTTAACCCCCCTTTCATCTATCCCACCCTTAGACTAATTCACTAATATTCTCACCCCTCCCCATTTCACTGCTGCCTTAAAGGTACTCACTCAAAGCTTTCCGTATTCATTTCTTTCTTTCACACGACTGAGTTCTCACAGTTTGGACTCTCCTCCAGCGCTCACAGTAGCCACGGCCACTACTTTTTTCATCTCTCCATCATGTCAACCCAAAATTTCGATGTACTTGCATGATATTTTATTCAAATTATCATCCTGAGGAAGTCTTACAATAAAGACGAAACGTTGATGAATATATAAAAAATATTTCTTGTTTTTTTTTTCCTTTCTCATTTCCTATTACGCCAGATTACTATCATCCTTTCTTTCTCATACATATATATATATATATATATATATATATATATATATATATATATATATATATATATATATGGTCTATTTAGGTGTGTGATTATGTTTTTATTGTTACTTTTTCTTTTTTCTATTATAATTTCCTTCGTTCTTATTTTGTCCATCTCGTTTGATTTTTACGCGGGCACACATACATACATATATATATATATATATATATATATATATATATATATATATATATATATATATATATATATATATATATATATATATATATCCTTTCGCGGGACACCTCATCTACGGAAACTTACCCACTGGACAGACCCCATATCTTTTTACACGCATTTTCTCACTCTCCATTACTTAATATTTTTGCAACTTTTGAATTTTGTCTATTCAACTGCCAACTTATCTATGTAATTCCTCTGATGATGAGATGTTAATCTTTGAAAAGAATAATAAACATATGTTTTACCAAGTACACCTTGCATCGAAGTGGAAACAAATTTGTCATTCGTACATGTTTATCCCTCCTTTTTCTTCTATCTTTATAATTGCTTTATCTCGTATATTGAGCTTAAACCATTTCACTATAGGTTCTATCTACTAAAAGTATACTTTTAGTTTCATATTATATATATATATATATATATATATATATATATATATATATACATACATATATATATATATATATATATATATATATATATATATATATCGTTAAATAAGAGTCAAAAAAGACAAAATGTAAAGTTACATACTTTACAAATTATATTTTCTGAAAGTGCACTAAAGCAAAGTATAGATCCAAAAAAAGTGTTCTTCTCATCAGAAGGAAACTCCAGTTATTTAATAATAACAAACTTGTGCTTCAATTATTAATTTGAAAAAATTTATGTTGTAAGATTTGTTAAATCTGATTTAATAATCGCTATGATGAAAATTATTTTAATTTATTATTGATTTGTGATCGGTTACGTATTTATATCTACTGCTACACCTCACATAGAAAAATATATTTTACATTCTATTGAATGATATTTTCTATAGTAATTTCCCTTCTCGTTTTGAATTATAACGCGTAAGATTATTTTAGACTTTTGATATACAACATGTATATTTTCCTATGAAAACGATTTTTAATTTCTTACATAAATATTTCTAACTTTATAAACTTTTTTCAAATTAATAATTGAAGACAAAAGTTTTATTAATAAATGGATGGATTATCCTTCTGATGAGAAGGTGTTGTTTCTTTCAAATACCTATGTTTAAATTACTTTTTTTGATTTATATTAAATTATGTTGTACTATCAGAAACTATGTAACTTTACATTTGTCTATTTTCACTTAACTATAATAATGATCTATCCCCAATATTGAACATGTCTCTATCGTATTAGGAATAATTTAATAATAACATAAACAACATATTTATAAAATAATTACTTTATAATATTTCAAATAAATATATATATATATATATATATATATATATATATATATATATATATATATATATATATATATATATTATCATTATTTAATAACATAATAAATATCCATAAACATGCATGTTCCCTCTCCGTTCAGACACATCAGTGTGGCTATATACAGCTGACTCGCCGATCGCTTTACTCGAACCTTCGATTCCTATCACTACTGGCTGTTATGATCCTTAGTCTTAGTCGATGCGTCTACCGAAACAATTGCATGAATTAGGAGGAAATATATATTTATCGTTACAATATACATAGTTTCTAAAGGGTGCAATTTAAATTATATAAATATACTAGCAGGACCCGTTGCCCAGCGTTGCCCGAGAGGAATATAACAAACATGAATTAAACAGTCAGCCGAAACTAAATTGGTCACATGGGATATTTTTAATGTTTACGCAAAATGTCGGCTTTTGATAGATGAAATTGTCCCAGTTTCCTTAAGATGTCTACTATATGTGTGTGGTCGAGTTTTACCTTCGCCGTTTAACGTGTATGATGCAACTTTCCGTAAGTTATGTGTTTTCTACTTCTAACTAATTTGAACCGAATTGTTTTTTGCATTACCCTAATTGTAGAGCGTTTTGCTTTAGACTAAAAGTTATTCGAACGCTAATCTAAGTTTTATTTCGTGAATAGTCGGCTACTAACCCTAACCCTAACAGTCAGGGGAAGTTTAACCTACGTTTTGATCGTCAAAAGTCGGTCACTAACACAGGGCTAAAAGTCACAGGAAGTGTAACCTAAGTTTGATTTGGTCAAAAGTCGGCTACTAACACAGAGCTAAAAGTCAGTGGAAGTCTAACCTAAGTTTTATCTCGTCAAAAGTCGGCTACTAACACAGGGCTAACAGTCACGAAAAGTCTAACCTAAGTTTTATCTCGTCAAAAGTCGGCTACTAACACAGGGCTAAAAGTCACGGGAAGTCTAACCTAATGTTATTTCGTGAAAAATCGGCTACTTCCACATGGCGAAAAGTCACAGGAAATCTAACCTAAGTTTTATCTCGTCAATAGTCGGCTACTAACACAGGGCTAAAAGTCACGGCAAGTCTAACCTAAATGTTATTTCGTGAATAATTGGCTACTTCCACAGGGCTAAAAGTCACGGGAAGTCTAACCTAAGTTTTATCTCGTCCAAAGTCGGCTATTAACACAGGGCTAAAAGTCACGGGAAGTCTAACCTAATGTTATCTCGTCAAAAGTCGCCAACTTACACAGGGCTAAAAGTCACGGGAAGTCTAACCAAAGTTTTATCTCGTCAATAGTCGGCTACTAACACAGTGCTAAAAGTCACGGGAAGTCTAACCTAAGTTTTATCTCGTCAAAAGTCGGCTACTAACACAGGGCTAAAAGTCACGGGAAGTCTAACCTAAGTTTTATTTCGTCAATAGTCGGCTACTAACCCAGTGCTAAAAGTCACGGGAAGTCTAACCTAAGTTTTATTTCGTCAAATGCCGGCTGCTTACACAGGGCGAAAAGTCACAGGAAATCTAACCTAAGTTTTATCTCGTCAATAGTCGGCTACTAACACAGGGCTAAAAGTCACGGGAAGT
>OY744516.1:3904740-3919740 GCA_963556195.1 Sepiola atlantica | reverse complement strand
TGAACAAAAAAGCTGGAAAAAGAAGAGAACTTTAGAAAAACGGCCGAGAAACTCGCAGAGAACGTTTTCCGCATTGTTCCAGGAATCGTTGACGATTTCAAATTCAGCAACGCGTAATGGGATCACAGAACAAAATCGCATTACGTTAAGCATTTTAAAATATTACTATTGGTTTCATATGTGATGTTGTTAATTTTAGGTTTATGTATTTTTATGGAGATAGCTTCGAGTATTTTTAATTTTTAGAAATTGGTTTCGGAATGTATAATTTTAGAGAAACATGTGAAACCTATGGAACATTTATATATTTTTTTTGATTTTAATACAAAAAAGATCATCAGAAACATTAAGAAAATAAAAAAGTATAATTAAACAGACGAATTTTGGTATTTTTAACAAAGTTTTCATCATATATATATATATATATATATATATATATATATATATATATATATATATATATATATATGCCATCTTATATTAAGAGACGAATAATGTAATATCTGTTCAGCCCAAGGACTGCCTTCTTTTTTATTTAGGGGGGAGGTGAGTATTGTATTATCTATTTTTGATCTGGATATCATCTTCCCAGGTACAAACTCCTCCCTTTTGGGGGAATATTCCTTCGTTATATTATCATCATCTCAATCATTACCTCCTCTGTTGGGGGTAATATGTTCGTTCACTATGATATCATCTTCTCAGCTTAGCAGAAATATGGAACTGAAAAAAGCATGCTAGTATATATATATATATATATATATATGTATATATATATATATATATATATATATATACATATATATATATATAAAGGTTAATACAACAAAATCTATAAGAGGCAACTAATATCTTTAATTAGTGAACATCCGGATAAAACTGAAGCTTAATATACTAGATAGAGCATTAATAGCACAATGATGGCGTTTTCCTTGTTAACGCAGACATTTAACATCCGATTGTACACGCTGTGTGAATTAGTAGACATTCAACTACTTTTGCGCGGTTGTCTTACCGAGGACAAAGGTTTCATTTTGGATTCGTTACGCTGTCTACAGGGCTTGCATGAGCTTGATTACCTTCGAATGTAATTTTTTTCACTGGAGTAACTTTATTGGACCCGGAACAAAATATGTCCGAATACATCAGGTCAGTTTAATTTTATTCGAATTGGCTTTGGCGGAGCTTGCATCTAACCAGGAAGTTATGGTTTGCACAACTGCTATCAGCTCATAAGAACCCTGAATTTAGACATCATGATATTCAACACCAAGTTATTTTTCTGAACTTTTCATATGATTTGGTTTTTTCTATCGTTTTATTAATTTGCATACACCTTGGATACACTTTTCACTGTTATCTACTGCATCGATAGCAAACAGATTTCCCGCCTGGATAACTTTTTGTTTTGGAATACCATTCACCACCTGGATTGTTTTTTAATCAATCTCTTTGATATCTTTCTTGAAGCTGTTTTAAACTTTATGACTTGGATGAACTGTATAAGTTTAACAATAAAGTATGTTTTGGACCGATATATTTGATGTTTTATATACTTTTATGTATTTTTTATATATAGTTTTACTATATTTTGAAAGTTTATTAACTGCAGTAATGTCATTGCGGTAATGGTCCTCTGAGGAGAAGATTTCCTTTGAAAACTCATGAGTTAAGGACTTTAAAGTACTTTGCTTGAACGTTGAATTCTAACAAAATTTGATTTACACCTTATTTTATTCTTTCACTTAATCAAGTGCTATATATATATATATATATATATATATATATATATATATATATATATATATATATATATATATAGTTTATACTTACTTAGACATGTATCAAAATACCGAAATAAGCTATTAAATATTTATTTATCTTACTTTATTTATTTATTTTATTTTTTTATTAAATAATGTTTAAATACCTTATTATAAAGTATTATCAGGATTCAAAAGTACTACTTAGTTATACTTAAAGTTAATTGTGATTATGTTATATATATAACTAGTATTATCAGGCGAATACTGACAAGCATCAATGTCAATATCAGGTCCCACTTTAATTGTATCATATTATGTAACACATAGTTTTGGGGTGTCGTCGAGTGTTGAAATACAACCATTTTTGTTGGGACAGTTTCGTGATTTTGAAAATGGCGTTTGTCGCGTTTTTCGTTCGAATCTCTTCGTACATGTATATTAATAAACATATTAATAAATAAAAGAATGCACACTACCTAATATTTAATATAGGCATACCATTTTCTATGTAAGGGACAAATTCCCCCCTCCCCTCAGTTTCGCATTAAATAGAAACTTACTACTTAAGTGAAGAATTCTGGGTAAGTAATCTTATCTTAGTATTAATTTAAACGATGTATAGATAAATACTAAATATATTCCATAAAAACACAGTTTAGGTTGACCCCTCCAACCGTCTCCCTATTTCTTTCTTCTCGGTAGTCCCTTACGTCTACAGTGGCGGCCTGTCTTGTTTGGGGTGAACTACGTTAAAACAAAGTATAAAAATCTTAATAGTTGCTTGAATGGATGGCTGAGTCTATGAAACTGGCTCTAAACTGTTGAACTTAAAAGAGACAAGCTCCATTGTTAGCTTCGTATCCAAATGACCTAAATAGATATCTGAAGGCTAATTGATGTAACTTTAGAGAGTAATAAAAATTACCGTCAAGTGAATTAGAATTTTTATAAATAAATTTTAGAACTTATTCACTATTTTAAGAAATATTACTGAATTAAAATTGATAAATGTCCACACAACATTTTGGGTGTACTAGCTCTGAACGAAAAAATCAAAATGGCGTATTAGTGGGTTTCCACGACGTGTGAGTTTGCGCTTTTCTTTGTTGTTTGTTTGGTTTCACCCAAAAATGAACCACTGTATAGTGTAAGTTTTTTCAAGGCACTTTAATCCAAGAACTTTTTACTCTTTGTGATTTTTTAAAATGATTTTGTAATGTTGCAGAGACGATATTAACATAAAAATGTTGTTTGGCACAAGACAAATGAAACGGACCGTAAAATATATATCTCACTAAAATGTTATTTTTTGGGAAATGTGAAAGAATAAAAATAAAAATAATAAAATAAAAACATGTTTATTGGAATATAAGATGAACCTGACTTATACTTGCTCTGTTGTCACTAATTGACAATCATCGAGCTGGATCTGTTAATGAGACTGCAAAGTAAAAGGGAACTGATAGTATATGCTAATACATATATTGACATTAATATATATATATATATATATATATATATATATATATATATATATATATATATATATATATATATATATACTAGCATAAACGTCTTCCGGTCAGCAATAAATCAAACTAGCTATAGCCATTTTGCAGCAAAATAAAGAAGCATTTTTTATATTACCTTGTGGTAATTTGGAGAAAAACAAAAATATAAAGTTGAAGAAATGTACTGTGTATAAACATAGTCACATTTTACTTCTTAAAAATAACAACAAAAATATTATTTGATTTAATTTGTTTTATATTCAAAGTCGAGAGATTTTACTCTGTATCAGCGCAAAAATGAAAATGAAGTCCCCATTAGAAACTGGGTATATAATAAAATGCATAAACAAAAATGCAGAACATCGATTGGTAAAATAGAATATTTACATATTACTGCGTCATTGGAAATGGTCACTTTTTGCTTTTCGCCTTTATTATTAAAGAAGGACAAATACAGAACTACTTAATGAAGTGTTTTTAAATACATACTTTACAAGTTAATTAGTATCACCAAGTGTTTAAACAAAGACATAATAAAATATGACATTTAATCCATGGACTTTCAAAGAATTACTCTTATCTGGGTGTTTCTGTGGGTGTGGGTGTTTTCAGTTAACATTTTAATATAATGTTTTCTGTTCTCAATCACAGCTAATAATACTTATCGGATAGATCACAGTTGTCTGTCTATCTATCTATCTGTCTATCTGTCTGTCTATATATCTATCTATCTATCTATATATATATATATATATATATATATATATATATATATATATATATAGAGAGAGAGAGAGAGAGAGAGAGAGAGAGAGATAGAAGAAAAAAGAGTGATAAATATGCGACGATTGTCGAAATTTATTTCAAATTTCAATTGTTCAATGCAAGGTGTATTCAGTAATAAACTAGTGTTTATTATTCTTTCCTTAAGCCAAGGCTTTTCAAAGATCGAAATCTTATCATCAGAGGAGAAATACAGATGGATAAGTTGGCTTTCGAAAAAACCTAAGTTCAAATATTTGAAAAATATGAAAATTATTATTAAAGGAATTTTTATAAAAAAAAACGCAGTGAATGAAAAGAAAAATTCCGTGAAAAATATATGCAGATTGTCCGGGTGGTAAATTTCCGTTTAAAAGAAGTCAAATGAATTGTAGAATGTGAAGAAAACTCTTTGCGTGGGAGCAGTGTGGAGAAAGTGCTCAAAATATAGGTGAGTCCAGACGCACTTAAAGGGGATTGAAAAGGGAGAAATTGGCCATATTTATATACTTCCAGGTATATATATATATATATATATATATATATATATATATATTTATATATATATACTTCTTCTCTCCAATGTTTGATTTGTGTTTTGCAAATAACTATCTAAACTGTATATTATCCGACTTCTATTGAAGTGAATCCTGCAGTCACTTCCGTTTTTTTTTTCTTTTTACTTTCTTTATTGACTTCGTTTTATCACACGGACACGCATACATTACATCCTCATGCGTATACACTGTTCCTCTTCCTCAATTAATCTATTTGTATTTAAATTAAAATGATGTCGTATTTAACCACACTTCTCTCTATTAAACTTCTCTCTATTACACTTCTCTCTATTAAAAAAACCCTTTTTCTCTCTTATTTTCTCTCTAATCGCCACTCTGTCTATTACCGGCTCCTTCAGCGACCGCCCACCCAATTAAACTTTTTTTCTATTAAACAATCTCGCTTCGCACTTCTCTTGTTCTTTCTCGCTCTCTCTCTCTCTCTCGCTCTCTCGCTCGCTCTATTTATCTCTATCTCTAACCGTTCATCTATCTTTCTTTCACTCTTATTCCTCTCTCTGCCTATCACCGGCTCCTTCAACCACCCTCCTCCAATTAACACAATCACCTACAGTGACATAGCCACGCACTATAAGTGAAAGGAGCTATAAGAACCTTTGCTTTTGGAAAACAAAATTCAAATCAAGAAAACAGAAAACACAACAAAAACTCCGTGTGAATTTCCTCACATGACAAATAAACAGTTTAATCAATAAGTGTCATTATGCGGTAATTGTTCATAATGAGCCGACCCGAAGCAAGTTGGGAAGGAAAATGAAAAAAAAAAAGAATTCGTTCGTAATAAAATAGCTAAAAATCCAAGAAACGTTCAAAAGATTCATTCTGGATAGCGAAAGAAAAAAAGTCAATTATTTTCCCAAATTCGACAGATTCAACTGGAAACTAATCAAAATAACAATAAACGTTAATCTTGCCCGATTCGTCTAAGATGAGAAAACAGAGTCTGCAATTGTTCCAACGACCTTTGTCTCTTTCTACTGTTATTTCATATCTCCAGGACAAGAGTCTGCGTACCGAAAGAAAGAGTTGATTAAAACAGTCTCCAAATATCGGAGAAGAACCAAGAGACTTAACGGACAGAAGATGCAACCATGGACATTCCACATAGTTAATATATCATCGTTTATATCCTAACATTTCAACCCACCGAATGGCATGGCTGATAGCACCCTTCTCGAGAGTCCAACGTTCATACATCTCGACCTTACATTTATCAGTAACAGAATTGGGGCAAATACATAGACGATACTGCTAAGTCTGCTGTAAATAAGGTAGACTCCCTTTACCGGACTAGAAAACTTCTCACGCCTGCTAGTATAATATATATATCTATAAAGCTACCAGTCGCCCATGCATGGAGTATTGTGGCCACATCTGGGCTGGTGCACCAACCACTAGTCTCGCCCTGCTGCACAGGGCGCAAAATAATTTCTAACATAATAGATTGCGCACTGTCTGTCAAGCTGCAACCCCTGTCGCATCGCCGTAGTGTTGCATATCTGAGCTTGTTTGAGAAGTACATAGACGGAATGTACTCTCCTGAACATACTGCACTTGTATCCTCTCAACGTAAAACCCGTGATCACCCCGATTAGCACCAAAATGCCATACATTCATTGTAGAGGTCCCAAGTTGCCGATAAACTTTTTATTAAAATAGCATCTTTCCTGGAACCGTTTGCTTTTAGAAATGTGCATTCTTACCTACATGCAGATATTTAAATGTAATGTGAACAAGCATCTTGCTGCACAACTCTTTACTTATGATGCCTCCTATAAATGTGGCCCTAATCACAGTAGCTATTTGCTTTTTGGGGGTGAAATAAAGTTTTTTTAAACGCAAATAGTTGATTGCCGGGTTGGTCGAGTGTATTTAGGTCGAGGAGAGAACAGCAATTTAATGGGAGCACATTCCATTGCAATTTTAACAAGCACAATGATGCAACATTGTGGTGATGGGACAAAGGCTGCAACTTGATGACTAGTGAGGGACCTATTAGATTAGATACTTTTTTAACCTTGTCTGAGAGGGAAAGTCTAGTCGATGGTGCAGCAACCCAGGTGTGACAACAATACTTCTTACATGGGCGGATGATGGCTTGGTAGAGATATATGTCAGGTGTGAAAAGTTTTCTAGCACGGCAGAGGGAGCCCACCTTCTTTGCAGCAGTCTTCGCGATGTCTGCTGTGTATTTTTTTCCAATTCATGCTACGTGTGAATGTTAGGCCGAGGGGTTTGAAAGTTGGACTCTCAGGTATGGTGTTATTTGCCATGGCAATCGATGATTGAAGATGAATTTTAGAGTTGTTGAAGGAAAGGAGCTTTGTCTTAGCAACTTTAAATTTTACCATTCATTGATGACCCTATTTCACTAGAGACTGGAAGTCAGTTTCTAAGGATTCAGCAATTGCCTCGGATATGTGTGCGTCTGTTTCATCCACATGATGTAAGTAGAGCGTAGAGTTGTCAGTAAATATACCCATCTCAGACACAATGTCATCAAGGACGTCGTTTATGAAAATCAGCAACAATAAAGATTTAATAATCGATTTCTTGGATACACCTGCATGTTTGTCATGTTGTTTTGATGAACGGCCATCGAGAGTGGCCTGGATCTTTCTGTTGGGTAGGAATAATATATTAAAATATATATTAAATATTCGTCTAGTAATACAATATGAATTAATTTTTACGAGGAGACCTTGTCAAAGGCGTTAGATATACCAAGTGCTTCCGCACTGGCGTCAGCTGTCTTATCCAATGAATGGTATATGCGTTAAGAGATGACAGTTAGAATAGCCGCAGTAGACCGTGCTTGCCGAAATCTTTATTGATAGTCAGAAAGAAGTTAAACATTGAAGAGGTGATGGACAATCGCTAGATTGATTAAGGATTCAAAGATTTTAGCGAAGATCGGAAGTAGACTGAGGAGGCGATAACTCTGAGGGTCAGTTCTATCTCCAGAATTCTTGAAGACTGGTACCACAGAGACAATTTTTCAGCTATCAGGAAATCAAGATTCGGCAACACATTTGTTGTAGAGTTTGGAGAGGACAGGGGACAGTTCAGCAGAGCATTTCTTTATTACTATTCGATAGAAACCAGTTTTAAAATAAAAACAAATAATAGAGGGAGTAGGGTGGTGATACGATTAATTAATGTAAACAGGATTGAGTTTTAATTTTTTTATGTTCTAACTAATATTTGTTTATTTCTTATTACGTTATTCCTATATACACTAACACAGCATAATCGCGTTGACACACCGGTTCTCATTAGATCACTGAAGTTAAGCAACGTTGTGCATGGCTGGTACTAAAATGGGTAACTACTTGGAGATATCAGGTGCTGTATATGCACTCCGTTTATCTCTGCATTGTTTCAATTCGTCCTGGCTTTCCCATCGCCACTGCAATAAAGCAGTGACGACCGACGAGAGGTGTGGTTCGGGTTAAGCAACACTTGCTTCACAATTACACCCTAAAACACTATCCCAGGGGGTAGCAATTGTCTCTCAAGATAGAACGGAGGCCATGAATATACACCAAAACATATACATATATGTAAAATGTATTAATTTTCTATGTTGTATATATATATATATATATATATATATATATATATATTATTATTATTATTATTATTATTATTATTATTATTGTTATCTATATCTATGATGAACGTGTTTTCTTATGTTAAATATAACTTTAATATATGTATTTTATTAGATTACATATATGTAAAATACATACATTTCCTGTTACATATACGTGTTACATATTGATTTTCAAGTTACATATAAAAAGAATATATGTTACATATATCTGTAATAGAATATATATATATTAATTTCCCGTGTGTATATGAGTTGAAAATTAGTATTTAATTATGTTACATATACGTAGAATGTATATTTGCACTGTTACGTATATGTAGAATATATTTCATCCTTATATATAGTCCTATATATATTATACGCATATATATGAGCTATATATTTTCCTATGTTATATCTATGTAGAATATATCAATATTTGTATTCTACATATATGTTGAATATGTGTATTTTACTAATGTTACATATATATCGAATATGTGTATTGTCTGATTATTTAACATCGGAAAATACACATATTCGAGATATGTGTAACATTCGTGAAATACACATATTCAACATATGTAAAATATATGTATTTTCTTGTGTTACATATATGCAGAATATATGCATTATCTTATGTTACATATACGTAGTATGTATATTAATTCATTTATGTCATGTATAATATATGAATTACTTTATGCTACATATATGTAGAATAAATTTATTTTGATATGTTAGATGTATGTAGCATATGTTTACTTATATTGTATATGCGTGAAATGTGTTTTTCTTATGTTATATATATAGGATATATTTATTTTATCTTACATATCTCTAAAATATATGTATTATCTTAATTCACATATATTTAAAATATTTTTTTTTTTTTCGTATCTTCTATATAAAGTTAAGACGAGTTTTCCCCTGTACTTTTGTCAAGAATAGAGTAAATAACCACATGCATCACAGGCTACTAATTATATTATGCTTATTAACTCGAACGTGTTATAGTAAATTTTTGATTATTTTTTCCAGCTAACACTAAGTATTACTTTTGGCCCACCATATTCGACTCTCTCAAAACCATACTCCACAAACGTGGTAACAAAACGTTTCTCCCAATAACTTTAGTACTAACACTTTGTCCATCGACACTGGGAACTAATAAACAATGTCTACTTTAAAAAAAACATGACCCTTATTATTTGGTATTCGTCTGCTATTAATTTACTACATGATGAAATGCATAACGCACACATTTAATGGACGCTCCCTTTAATTCCGCTGATTTTCGAGAATATCCGATTACATTATTTCTACCTATTACGTATACCGTCATACTCATTCCAGTTTAAACATTCTGCATAATTAGTTATAGCTTTTCGTGATCTTAAATGGCGGACGCCATCTCTTTAGCGATTCATTCACCATTCTTCGTTTGCTTCAGGTAGAATTTCATTATATGTATAATCTTCTTTTATGTTACACACATGTCGAATATATTGATAATAGTATGTTATATATGCTTAGAATATATGTATTATCTTATGTTACATACATGTCGAATATATTAATATTCTTATGTTACATATGCATAGAGTATATGTATTTTCATAAGGTTAATATTTGAATATATATATATGTATATACATATATATGTGTGTATGTGTTTTCTCATGTTACGTATACTTATGTAAAAGATATGCATCTTCCTATATTACATATCAGTAGAATATATTTATTTTCCTATGGTTTAACATAAAACAAAATATATTCTCCACGAAACATTTATATATTTCATATTTTCAAAGAGCTAATATTTCCAATTAGTAAACAATTTTTCAAAATCACACAAAACATATATTTTTACGTATTTATTCTTCACTCATGAAATATATTTTATTTCTTTCCTTTGTAAAATAATATTTCATATATATTTTCACGTTTTGATTATTTTATTTTTATTCGATATTAGATTTCAGTTTTGTATATTTTCATATGGCTTCAAACAATGAAAATAAAAAGATGTTAGAATATATTCCTTAAAACACAGAGTTTAGTGATGTGTGCGCGTGCAAGCGTACGTCTAGGTTGTTTTGGGCGTCCGGAAATAGTTGCGTCTAAAATACAATATATCACGGTCGCTGCACGGCGGGTTTATCATCAAAGGCAGAAATAGGCAGATTTGTTGGTGCACTCAACTGGAGTTAGCAATAAGAAATGTGACTGACAAAACAACACACGCAAGGCAACGGGAATGGAAGAGTAGTTGGACGCAGGCACCATCACGCACATGCCGCCAGTCAGTGTAAAACTAAAAGAGACACTGTCTTCAAGACATCTAATGGATTCAGAGGTGGAAACAACTGCTGAACGTGTTTTTACTTTTGTAATAACATGCACAAAAGAAATACAAGCAGACTACGCATCTTCTTTTTTTCATTGCCAATTACGTGAGATTATTACTTCCTAAAGTATCCACAGACATGAAACGTATAAATACTTATCATTAAATTATTATCATTATATATAAGAAAAAAAAATTGAATTACTTTTAGTACCAGATATATATATATATATATATATATATATATATATATATATATATATATATATATATATATATATATTGTTACACCGGCCGTTCTTACACAGGAGAAACTGCACCGGTTGTCACTATAAAAAGTGCGAGTCACCAGAGACACAGAGAAGACAAAGCACAGTCTTGTAACTGTCTAGCCAAGTACTAGTCACTTTTTAACTTTGTTAATACACTTGTTAAACCAACCCTCGACTTGACTTCCTTTATTTATTATTTACTGTTGGACAACTTCACAACATATATATATATATATATATATATATATATATATATATATATATATATATATGGTACTAAAGGTACTTAAGCTTTTTTTTTTCTTAATGCAACTTTTATTCCTATATAATTTATTGCTAGCTACCATATCGCAGAATGGTTCTTAGGTGTAATGTTTGGATATTATTATTTACACACTAGGAGTTATCACACTGGTCATCGTCAGTGATCGCCCACTGCCAACAACCTGTGGTATTCCCTGGAGTCTGAGTGACAACAAGTCTCCTCAGACTTCCAGTATGCCCCACTTCTTTTCGTTCATCACCGCTGATGACCTTGCGCTATCGCAACAGCAACCTACCATCGATTTCTTGCTGATTAGGGCCATTGGTCCCCTCTGGGGCCCGAGTGGTAACAAGCCTCCCCAAGGTCTCAGAGCTGTCCACGCTCTTCCAGTGGAGGTCTGGTTTGCGCTTTCCCTCCTCGACCCTTTGTCCATAATTTTCGTGGTGTCAGCCTATTCTTGCGCCTTTCTCGTGCGGTTGTTTTTTTGCCCGGTTCTGTTGTCTTGTGCTTCCATGTATTTGTTCTCCATTCGTTGCTTATGTAGGTTGGTTTCCGCATTCGAGGACATTTCTCAGGATTACAGCTGTTTTGATCATTACTGTCCTTTGTATGGTCTCAGTTATCCCTTTGATTCCTATTTCTCCTAGTCTTTTCTTCATGTTTTTAGTGACTGTTCCTAGTGCTCTTATGATTATTGATGTTATACTGACTTTCTTCATGTTCCATATTCCTTTCAGTTCTCTGGCAAGTTCAGTATATTTGCTTCTTTTTTCCGTCTCTTTGATCTTCACTCTGTGGTCCGCTGGAACGGCAAAGTCTACGATTTTGCAGGATTTTTCTTTCTTGTTGATTATTATCATATCCGGTCTCCTTGTTGTTATGGGTTTGTCTGTTTGTACATTCATATCCCATATGATTTTGTGTTTTTCGTTTTCTAGTACAGTTTCTAGTTTGTGTTTGTACCGTTTTTTTTGCATATTCGAAATTCAGTTGTTTGCACATTTCCCGGTGTACTTCTTTCTCCACGCTATCATGTATGTTCTTGTATTCCTTTTGGGCTAGCTTGCTGCATTCACTTATTATATGATTTATCGTTTCGTCTCTTTGTCCACATAATCGGCATTTGCTGTTTACCTGGGTTTTATCTATCTTTGCTTTAATAAAGTTTGTCCTAATCGCATTGTTCTGTGCGGCCGTCAGCAGAGATTCCGTTTCTCTCTTCAAGTGTCCTTTTCTTAGCCCTGCCCAGCTGTTTTCATTGGTTTCATCGCTTGTGAGTCTTATAAAACGTTCATGTAGTTGTTTTTCTTCCCACTTCCTTTCTTGTCTTTTTGTTTCTGGTTTCAGTGCTTCCGGAGTTGTTTGTTGGGCTGGTGTCTCTTGCTGTGGTGATCAGTCTTTCCGTGTTCTGGGTTACATATTTCTCCAGCTCTTTTTTGGTGTCTTCCACACAGTCTTCTATACTTACCAGTCCTCTACCTCCTTCATTTCCTTTCATGTAGAGTATGTCCGTATCGTCTTTTGGGTGCAATGCATTGTGCATAGTCATTAGTTTTCTAGTCCTCTGGTCAAGGTGCCTGAGTTCTTCTTTGGTCCAGCCTATGAATAGTCTAGAGTATCTTATTAGTGATACAGCCCATGTGTTTATCCCTTTTACTAGGTTTCTGCCATATAGTTTAGTTTCTAAGAGTTTCCTTGTTCTTCGTAGATATTCTTTTCCAATCTTCTCTTTCATTTCTGTATATTTGATTGTGTCTGCTTCCAGAACTCCCAGGTATTTATAACTATCTTGTTCTCTTAGCGCCCTCATCTCCTCTTGGTTGGGAGTTCTATACCTTCTATCGTCTCCAGTTTTCCTCTTTTAATCTCTAGCAGTGCACATTTTTCTATTCCAAACCCCATTTGGATATCCTGGCTGAATATCCTGGTTGTATTTATCAGCTTTTCCAGTTCTTTTTTTGTTTTTTGCAAATAGTTTAAGGTCATCCATGTACATCAGGTGGTTTATTCTTTGTTCTGTATCCGTAAACCTGTATCCGGCATCACACTTTCTGAGTATATAGTTGAGTAGCATCATGGCTATTATAAACAATAGTGGTGATAGAGAGTCTCCTTGAAAAATGCCTCTCTGTATTTTTATCTCAGACAGGTGTTGTCCCCCGACTGTCAGTTTTAGTCTCCATGTTTCCATTGCTTTCTGGATGAGATTAATAGTCCTGTCTGGTATCTTGTATATTTTTAAGCATTCAATTATCCATGTTTGAGGGATTCTGTCGTAGGCTTTCTTGTAGTCAATCCATGCCATGGTTATGTTATTTTGTTTGCTCTTCACCTCCTTCAGGGTCTTTTGATCAATGTATAGTAGATCATGTGCCCCTCTTTGTCCTTTCCGGCATCCTTTTTTTTTCTCGGGGAGCAGTCCACGTTTGTCCAGGGATTGGTAAATTTGTTCTCTCAGTTGTGCTGTGAGAATTTTCCACATTATTGGTAGACATGTTATCGGTCTATAGTTGCTGGGGGGTCGTTCCCTTTTTGGGGTCTTTTTGTATTAATGTTGTTCTTCCTTCCGTCATCCATTCTGGTACGTCTGTTTTGCGGATACATCCACTCAGTTTCTGCGCTAGTCTTTCATGCAGGGTCGTGAATTTTTTAAACCAGTATGCATGTATTCCATCGTGGCCTGGTGCTCTCCAGTTTGCCATTTTTCTTAGGGTTTTCTTGATCGTTTCTTTGTTAATTTCTGTTTCGGTTCCTTCTTCGATTTCCTGCAGTTCATCTTTCATGTTGTTCAACCATTGGGCATTCTTGTTGTGCTTTTTTGGTGCTTCCCATATCTTGCTCCAGAATTGTTTTGTTTCTGTTGGGTTCGGTTGCTCTGTTGTTGTTTTTTCTCCATTTACGTTTTTGTAAAACTGGCTTTCATTGTTTTCAAAGGTCCTGTTCTGTTTTCTCTGTTCTGATTTGTACCTGTATCGTCCCAGTATTTCTTCTATTGCTGCTATCTTTTGTTTTATTTCTTCATGTTTCTCATTTAGTTTTTCCTTGCGTTTCTGATTTTTGCTTCTTAATCGTTTCATGTCCTCCTTCTTCTTCTTCTTCTTCTTCTTCTTCTTCTTCTTCTTAATATTATTATTGTTATAATCAATATTATTTGATATTTAACTTGCCATATCACACTGTAGTCTTAAGGGTAATGTATTATTATTATTAGTAGTAGTAGTAGTAGTAGTATTATTATTATTATTATTTATTTATTTATTTATTTATGTATATATTAGATAAAGTAAAGCAGAATTATTTTACGTTTGATTGTTAGGGAAGTGGTTATTTAATCAGTACCACTGGAGAACCTTGAATGTTTTTAAATCTTAGTCTGCGATATCTTGGATTTTGTTAGTTTCTCTGGGAATTTAAACTGCATTTTCTTTCTTTGTTCAAAATTATTCAAAACTTCTTTAGACCATATATATATATATATATATATATATATATATATATATATATATATATATATATATATATATATATAAAGAAGCAGGAAAATAAAGATATGATGTATACCTTTAAGGCAACCCCTATCATGAAAAATGTATGCTCGATATCCGAGATTAAACAATTAGATAAAAAGTAAAAGATGAGAGTAAAAATTGTACAAAATAAGCCATCAGTTGTTCAAAACAATGTGTTTGTTAATAAAATAAATGTTATTATTTTTACCTTGAACCATGGATTTTCAAAGAATGATATCTTATCGTCAGAGGCGAGAAAACAGCTCAGTTGGTAACGGTGAAATTAACAAAAGTCAAAATTTAAAAAGATATAAAAATCATAGAAAATGTAAAAAAAAATGCTAGAACATTTCAAGTAAAAAAAGTTATTGCTTTTTTCTTATCTTTTC
>OY744516.1:3892240-3902240 GCA_963556195.1 Sepiola atlantica | reverse complement strand
TGCGAGTGTTTTTGTGTATTTTCCGCTGAGTAAAATATATGTTTCATTATCCCATATTACGGCAAAATAATCGAAAATATATTTTATTGGCTAAATTATCGGAATCGCAATATCTGTCCAAAACTTTAAAAATATAATTTAATTACGCGGTACTTTGTAAATTATAATCGAATTCCTTCGTATAATTCCATTAGAGTAACGACTCCGTTTAATTCGATAGAGTTAAAACGTTGAAGCCGTAGAGTTCCTCAACAAAGTCTGATTCGAGCCATCGAAATCCATTTCAGATTTAGAATCACGTTGGAAAAATAATGATATTCTCCGCAGCCGGACGCGCATACCTGCTTATGATTTGCCGCATTCTTATCATGAAAAAGAAAATGCAAGAATGACACTCGATAAGTGGTTCTTCTTTTCAAATGATAATCGAATTATTTCTCCAATATCAATTCACACACTAACTTGGAAAAATATTTTAAGAGGTTTTATAACCCAGGTAGCATAATATGTATGGTGTGTCAGCAAGTACGGCGACAGACACGTATCTGAAGTAAGCTGAATTGAAGTTTTCACTCTCTACGGTTCTATAGGGTAACCACCCTCGCAAAAAACAAATGCCACCCATGGTATCGTTAATAAACTTCACAATATGCCTGTAATATACCCTATTTTGAAAAAAATAAACTTCCGGCTATGCCTGATGTGTTTCTCACATTTCAGTCATAAAAGTGCAACAATCTTTATTTCATTGTCGTTCAAAAATATGAGAGACACTTTGGTGATCGTCTCATCAGTTCGATGATATGTATCACACACGTATCATTATAGAATTATCCGACATTTGTTGTAAGCTGAATTCAAATCGCTACTGTATAATGTTCTACAGAGTTACCGCCCCATAAAAAACAATGCTCTTTATATAATCGTCAATAAAATTCACAATATTTTCTGTAATCAAACCATATTTGGAACACATAATCTGCAGTGCATGCTTGCCAATTCTACTTTGTTTCAGTGATACATGTGCAAAAGTTTTGTTTTACCGCTGTTCACTGATATGGGGGACACTTTAGGGATCCTCTCATCAGTTGGTGACTATTTACCACCATGGTATCATAATATGAGGATGTGTAGTGTTAGCACGTGTTGTACACTTATCTTAAGTCAGCATCATTTAAGGTGTCATTGTATGATGTTTTTAGGGGCGACTTCCCACCCGGCACCCTAGGAAACTATCTACGTTTTTGACGTTGAAATGAGTCAATATTTTTATAACTGGTTAGTACATATATTATATAAAGGGAAGTGCGTGTGTAGGCGTGTGTCTGTGTATATGTCCAGCTAAAAGTAAAAAAAAGTACAAAACGAAGACCCACAAAGTTTGTATATTCTTGATCAGTTTTGCCAGGAATGAATAATATCTGACATTCAGAAAAAAAATATTTATTCGTTGAGGGTAAATAGCCCACGATTTTGTTAAGGGGGTAAGTTTTTCATCTTTTGTCCAATAACAAAAGAGTAGTAACTCTGATATTTTTTCTAATGAGTTATTTCCCTTACGATAAAAGTGTGTGCGTGTATGTCTTGAGAGACGAATGGGCTGGTCAGAAAAGAAAGAGAGGATAAGGAGGAGAAAGAGAGAGATAGAAGTTTTAATATAGATCTGTCACACTTTTGTCGCTCTAGTCTAATAATAAATGGTGACCCCCTCAAAAATGCCATTCATGGAATCATTAATAAAATTCGCTATTCGTTTCTGAAAATCCAATCACATTTGGTACAATTTAACTTCACTCTATGTCTGACTTGTTCAATCAGTTTTAGTCATGTTTAATCGCCGTTCAATGGTATGTGCACCTGCATTGCAAGCACAATTCTGCACATTACGGGCAGATTTGTCAATAGCTATTAGTCATAATATTAGAGATGTTGCTGATATTAATGAACATAATTTCGTCTAATTTCAGATGAAATGAACAAAAGACTCATTATCAATACTAATGAATAGAAAGCATTGATTTAAGTTGTGGAAATGGTATCTAATCTTCTTCCACGCCAATTAAAATGCCAATTAACAAATGTATTAACACAATTAAGCTCGTGACATCGACAATACGATGTTAACAGAAGCAGATATTGATAATTATGATGACTTGCTCTCATAAGATCAATTATTAGTAAGATAAATATGATAGGCCTGTTATGAAAGGAGCATTACTGCATTTAATTATCATGTTAACACGTAATCTGTTGAATGCAATATGCAAATGAGTTTGCTGTTTCAACGCATTGCTGTACTCTCCGCAACTATTAAATGTACATCTTACATTTATGCGATGGAATTCATGAAATTTACATGTAAAAATTTCAAGTAACAAAAAAAGGAAAGAATCTCATTTTCATGGAAAAAACGATGACTGTATAAACCCAACTCGAACGAATCCAATATTTACTTATTTCATTCATTTATCTTTAACATGTCTGTTACATCATTAGCCAGCTATATGGGATGCCTTAAGTACTATAAAAAAAAAACACCTTTTTGTCCTGTTATATTGATAAACTAGCAGAGCTACCCGGTGTTGCCCAGGTTAGAGTTTGGGATAATATCATATTCAATATTATTGTAGAAGAATTTACTTTAACAGCAATATTGATATTTTAATTGTGTAACATGTTTGAAAATTGTCATTAGCTTCTTTAAAGGGCAGCCAGAGACGCAAAAATACTTCCATTATGTTCACATGCAAATTGTGCATATGAATACAGTTGTATTAAAAGTACACTTCCTAGTATATCTTCGTTTTTTTATGGAACAGACATGCACATACAGAGATGTTGATTATATATATATATATATATATATATATATATATATATATATATATATATATATATATATATATGAATCAAAGGGAACACAGTTTTCAGTAAAGGGGTTGTGCCCCAGGGGACCATCTTAATATTATCAAAATTTGCTGAAATTTAAGGAATAGAAATCATTTTTTTGTCACTTACATGTTGTTTAAATTTCATTTGAGTCAAATGGAAAACATTTTACTAGTGGGGGTGGGGTGGTGACCCTCTTAATATTATCAAAATTTGCTGAAATTTGAGGAATATACATCATCTTTGGTCATTTACCTACTATTAAAATTTCATTTGAATCTAAGAGAAAACAGTTTTCAGTAGGGGGATGTCCCCCTGAGGACCCCACAGCCTTGAAGTGATATATTTCTTACATAGCCTATACCTTCACTGAAAGATCAGTAGTCCACATGTCAATCTTCAAGCAATTCTGTGCAGCGGTTGTGGTGAACATAACACACAAAGGTCAGACGGACACACACACAGAGTTACTATTTTATATGTATAGATATGTAAAGGCTAGCGTCTGTCGTATTGTCCGTGAGTTTGAAAATCTGAAAAGATGTAAACATCTAAAACAAACGCTGGTAATCACAAACGCGTGTGAAATCATTTGCAAAATAATAATGCAAAAATATTATATCCGTGTTCGTATTAAAATGTACTTAAACTTCAAGTTAACCGGGTTTAATAATAATCAATCAAGATAAATAGATAGAATAATACTCAATTATTGTTAATGTATTGCATGGAAAGGTAGATCTTAATTTTGCGAGTTCAGTTGCTGGATCACTCATCGTCGTAAGCACACAGTTGTGTGGATTCCAGACCAGCCTTTTTTTAACTTACACGTCTTGATGCATCTCTTTTGAATTTTTTCGGAGGCAAACAGCCGATAGACTAGGAAGAGGTGTACAGTGAAAGTCCTACATATCACTGGCATTGGTCCAATGCCAGTCGGTTGTAAATAAAAATATTGGTGCAGAAACCAGGGTGTAACCCAGGCATGACCTTTGTCGGATGACTTACTTGAATCAAAGAATGTTGGGCATTCAAGTAAAACTTGGTGGACAAGTCAGGCATAGATTTTATTTTATTTGTATGAAATATTGTTTAATTGCAGAAGGAACAGATTGTGAATTTTATTAATGAATCCAATCGGTGACATTTTTGGGGGCGGGGAGTAATCTGTCTAACCAAAGATATTTCATATTTCTCAAATATATTGGTTGGTCTCCGATGTTAATCGAAAGAACTTAATACATGCTTAAATTAATCTCGAACCTAACTAGAAAAATAAACACTTTTAGGCAAAATTCGACTTTATTCAATGATCGGTTGTTGCATTGCCATTTTGTGCGTGTGTTTTTTTATATCCAAAGTCAGGGGTCCGAATCGGTTCAGAAACTCGGCGTCTCCTGGAGAGGAAAATGAATGGAACATAGTCAGCGTGAAAGAAAAAGATTATACGACAACTCTTATTTTTTTTTTAATAAGCATCCGTTTGAAATTTAGTAAAAAAGAAGTGTGGTAAATAAATACCATCAAAGCTTGTTATAGATGCAATATGTATTTTACAAAAAAGAAAAGACAAATCGAAGACGATTTTTTTTTTCCTTTTTTTATAAACTAACATTAAGTATGTATGTAGTTTATAGTTATACAGATATTTCGCTAATAAAATTAGCTTATTCATTGTTGTTGAAAATTCCGATGTAATTGGAAAGCCCGCTTCTGTTGGTGTGAGCCGGCGAGTGGGATGTTGTTTTTTTTTTCCTCTCTCGTATGAAATCACGCAAGCACGTGGAAGGTTATAGTTTAAAGGTTCATACTTTTTTTTTTTAATAAGCATCCGTTTAAACTATAACCTTCCACGTGCTTGCGTGATTTCATACGAGAGAGGAAAAAAAAAACAACATCCCACTCGCCGGCTCACACCAACAGAAGCGGGCTTTCCAATTACATCGGAATTTTCAACTACAATGAATAAGCTAATTTTATTAGCGAAATATCTGTATAACTATAAACTACATACATACTTAATGTTAGTTTATAAAAAAAGGAAAAAAAAAAAATCGTCTTCGATTTGTCTTTTCTTTTTTGTAAAATACATATTGCATCTATAACAAGCTTTGATGGTATTTATTTACCACACTTCTTTTTTACTAAATTTCAAACGGATGCTTATTAAAAAAAAAAAGTATGAACCTTTAAACTATAACCTTCCACGTGCTTGCGTGATTTCATACGAGAGAGGAAAAAAAAAAACAACATCCCACTCGCCGGCTCACACCAACAGAAGCGGGCTTTCCAATTACATCGGAATTTTCAACTACAATGAATAAGCTAATTTTATTAGCGAAATATCTGTATAACTATAAACTACATACATACTTAATGTTAGTTTATAAAAAAAGGAAAAAAAAAAAATCGTCTTCGATTTGTCTTTTCTTTTTTGTAAAATGCATATTGCATCTATAACAAGCTTTGATGGTATTTATTTACCACACTTCTTTTTTACTAAATTTCAAACGGATGTTTATTAAAAAAAAAAAAAGTATGAACCTTTAAACTATAACCTTCCACGTGCTTGCGTGATTTCATACGAGAGAGGGAAAAAAAAAACAACATCCCACTCGCCGGCTCACACCAACAGAAGCGGGCTTTCCAATTACATCGGAATTTTCAACTACAATGAATAAGCGTATTTTATTAGCGAAATATCTGTATAACTATAAACTACATACATACTTAATGTTAGTTTATAAAAAAAGGAAAAAAAAAAAATCGTCTTCGATTTGTCTTTTCTTTTTTGTAAAATACATATTGCATCTATAACAAGCTTTGATGGTATTTATTTACCACACTTCTTTTTTACTAAATTTCAAACGGATGCTTATTAAAAAAAAAAGTATGAACCTTTAAACTATAACCTTCCACGTGCTTGCGTGATTTCATACGAGAGAGGAAAAAAAAAAACAACATCCCACTCGCCGGCTCACACCAACAGAAGCGGGCTTTCCAATTACATCGGAATTTTCAACTACAATGAATAAGCGTATTTTATTAGCGAAATATCTGTATAACTATAAACTACATACATACTTAATGTTAGTTTATAAAAAAAGGAAAAAAAAAATCGTCTTCGATTTGTCTTTTCTTTTTTGTAAAATACATATTGCATCTATAACAAGCTTTGATGGTATTTATTTACCACACTTCTTTTTTACTAAATTTCAAACGGATGCTTATTAAAAAAAAAAAGGATGAACCTTTAAACTATAACCTTCCACGTGCTTGCGTGATTTCATACGAGAGAGGAAAAAAAAAAAATAATAAAATAAAAAATAAAAATAAATAAAAAATAAAAAATAAAAAAACAACATCCCACTCGCCGGCTCACACAAGCAGAAGCGGGCTTTCCTATTACATCGGAATTTTCAACTACAATGAATAAGCTAATTTTATTAGCGAAATATCTGTATAACTATAAACTACATACATACTTAATGTTAGTTTATAAAAAAAGGAAAAAAAAAAATCGTCTTCGATTTGTCTTTTCTTTTTTGTAAAATACATATTGCATCTATAACAAGCTTTGATGGTATTTATTTACCACACTTCTTTTTTACTAAATTTCAAACGGATGCTTATTAAAAACAAAAAAGTATGAACCTTTAAACTATAACCTTCCACGTGCTTGCGTAATTTTATACGAGAGAGGAAAAAAAAAACAACATCCCACTCGCCGGCTCACACCAACAGAAGCGGGCTTTCCAATTACATCGGAATTTTCAACTACAATGAATAAGCTAATTTTATTAGCGAAATATCTGTATAACTATAAACTACATACATACTTAATGTTAGTTTATAAAAAAAGGAAAAAAAAAAAATCGTCTTCGATTTGTCTTTTCTTTTTTGTAAAATACATATTGCATCTATAACAAGCTTTGATGGTATTTATTTACCACACTTCTTTTTTACTAAATTTCAAACGGATGCTTATTAAAAAAAAAAAGTATGAACCTTTAAACTATAACCTTCCACGTGCTTGCGTGATTTCATACGAGAGAGGAAAAAAAAAAACAACATCCCACTCGCCGGCTCACACCAACGGAAGCGGGCTTTCCAATTACATCGGAATTTTCAACTACAATGAATAAGCTAATTTTATTAGCGAAATATCTGTATAACTATAAACTACATACATACTTAATGTTAGTTTATAAAAAAATGAAAAAAAAAATCGTCTTCGATTTGTCTTTTCTTTTTTGTAAAATACATATTGCATCTATAACAAGCTTTGATGGTATTTATTTACCACACTTCTTTTTTACTAAATTTCAAACGGATGCTTATTAAAAAAAAAAAGTATGAACCTTTAAACTATAACCTTCCACGTGCTTGCGTGATTTCATACGAGAGAGGAAAAAAAAAAACAACATCCCACTCGCCGGCTCACACCAACAGAAGCGGGCTTTCCAATTACATCGGAATTTTCAACTACAATGAATAAGCTAATTTTATTAGCGAAATATCTGTATAACTATAAACTACATACATACTTAATGTTAGTTTATAAAAAAAGGAAAAAAAAAAAAAATCGTCTTCGATTTGTCTTTTCTTTTTTGTAAAATACATATTGCATCTATAACAAGCTTTGATGGTATTTATTTACCACACTTCTTTTTTACTAAATTTCAAACGGATGCTTATTAAAAAAAAAAGTATGAACCTTTAAACTATAACCTTCCACGTGCTTGCGTGATTTCATACGAGAGAGGAAAAAAAAAACAACATCCCACTCGCCGGCTAACACCAACAGAAGCGGGCTTTCCAATTACATCGGAATTTTCAACTACAATGAATAAGCTAATTTTATTAGCGAATTACCTGTATAACTATAAACTACATACATACTAATTGTTAGTTTATAAAAAAGGAAAAAAAAAAATCGTCTTCGATTTGTCTTTTCTTTTTTGTAAAATACATATTGCATCTATAACAAGCTTTGATGGTATTTATTTACCACACTTCTTTTTTACTAAATTTCAAACGGATGCTTATTAAAAAAAAAAGTATGAACCTTTAAACTATAACCTTCCACGTGCTTGCGTGATTTCATACGAGAGAGGAAAAAAAAAAAAACAACATCCCACTCGCCGGCTCACACCAACAGAAGCGGGCTTTCCAATTACATCGGAATTTTCAACTACAATGAATAAGCTAATTTTATTAGCGAAATATCTGTATAACTATAAACTACATACATACTTAATGTTAGTTTATAAAAAAAGGAAAAAAAAAAACTTCTTCGATTTGTCTTTTCTTTTTTGTAAAATACATATTGCATCTATAACAAGCTTTGATATTATTTATTTACCACACTTCTTTTTTACTAAATTTCAAACGGATGCTTATTAAAAAAAAAAGTATGAACCTTTAAACTATAACCTTCCACGTGCTTGCGTGATTTCATACGAGAGAGGAAAAAAAAAACAACATCCCACTCGCCGGCTCACACCAACAGAAGCGGGCTTTCCAATTACATCGGAATTTTCAACTACAATGAATAAGCTAATTTTATTAGCGAAATATCTGTATAACTATAAACTACATACATACTTAATGTTAGTTTATAAAAAAAGGAAAGAAAAAAAATCGTCTTCGATTTGTCTTTTCTTTTTTGTAAAATACATATTGCATCTATAACAAGCTTTGATGGTATTTATTTACCACACTTCTTTTTTACTAAATTTCAAACGGATGCTTATTTAAAAAAAAAGTATGAACCTTTAAACTATAACCTTCCACGTGCTTGCGTGATTTCATACGAGAGAGGAAAAAAAAACAACATCCCACTCGCCGGCTCACACTAACAGAAGCGGGCTTTCCAATTACATCGGAATTTTCAACTACAATGAATAAGCTAATTTTATTAGCGAAATATCTGTATAACTATAAACTACATACATACTTAATGTTAGTTTATAAAAAAAGGAAAAAAAAATCGTCTTCGATTTGTCTTTTCTTTTTTGTAAAATACATATTGCATCTATAACAAGCTTTGATGGTATTTATTTACCACACTTCTTTTTTACTAAATTTCAAACGGATGCTTATTAAAAAAAAAAGTATGAACCTTTAAACTATAACCTTCCACGTGCTTGCGTGATTTCATACGAGAGAGGAAAAAAAAAAAACAACATCCCACTCGCCGGCTCACACCAACAGAAGCGGGCTTTCCAATTACATCGGAATTTTCAACTACAATGAATAAGCTAATTTTATTAGCGAAATATCTGTATAACTATAAACTACATACATACTAATTGTTAGTTTATAAAAAAAGGAAAAAAAAAAAAAATCGTCTTCGATTTGTCTTTTCTTTTTTGTAAAATACATATTGCATCTATAACAAGCTTTGATGGTATTTATTTACCACACTTCTTTTTTACTAAATTTCAAACGGATGCTTATTAAAAAAAAAAAGTATGAACCTTTAAACTATAACCTTCCACGTGCTTGCGTGATTTCATACGAGAGAGGAAAAAAAAAACAACATCCCACTCGCCGGCTTACACCAACAGAAGCGGGCTTTCCAATTACATCGGAATTTTCAACTACAATGAATAAGCTAATTTTATTAGCGAAATATCTGTATAACTATAAACTACATACATACTTAATGTTAGTTTATAAAAAAAGGAAAGAAAAAAAATCGTCTTCGATTTGTCTTTTCTTTTTTGTTAAATACATATTGCATCTATAACAAGCTTTGATGGTATTTATTTACCACACTTCTTTTTTACTAAATTTCAAACGGATGCTTATTAAAAAAAAAAGTATGAACCTTTAAACTATAACCTTCCACGTGCTTGCGTGATTTCATACGAGAGAGGAAAAAAAAAACAACATCCCACTCGCCGGCTCACACTAACAGAAGCGGGCTTTCCAATTACATCGGAATTTTCAACTACAATGAATAAGCTAATTTTATTAGCGAAATATCTGTATAACTATAAACTACATACATACTTAATGTTAGTTTATAAAAAAAGGAAAAAAAAATCGTCTTCGATTTGTCTTTTCTTTTTTGTAAAATACATATTGCATCTATAACAAGCTT
>OY744516.1:3849740-3882240 GCA_963556195.1 Sepiola atlantica | reverse complement strand
CAACGAATAAGCTAATTTTATTAGCGAAATATCTGTATAACTATAAACTACATACATACTTAATGTTAGTTTATAAAAAAAGGAAAAAAAAAAAATCGTCTTCGATTTGTCTTTTCTTTTTTGTAAAATACATATTGCATCTATAACAAGCTTTGATGGTATTTATTTACCACACTTCTTTTTTACTAAATTTCAAACGGATGCTTATTAAAAAAAAAAAGTATGAACCTTTAAACTATAACCTTCCACGTGCTTGCGTGATTTCATACGAGAGAGGAAAAAAAAAACAACATCCCACTCGCCGGCTCACACCAACAGAAGCGGGCTTTCCAATTACATCGGAATTTTCAACTACAATGAATAAGCTAATTTTATTAGCGAAATATCCGTATAACTATAAACTACATACATACTTAATGTTAGTTTATAAAAAAAAGAAAAAAAAAATCGTCTTCGATTTGTCTTTTCTTTTTTGTAAAATACATATTGCATCTATAACAAGCTTTGATGGTATTTATTTACCACACTTCTTTTTTACTAAATTTCAAACGGATGCTTATTAAAAAAAAAAAGTATGAACCTTTAAACTATAACCTTCTACGTGCTTGCGTGATTTCATACGAGAGAGGAAAAAAAAAACAACATCCCACTCGCCGGCTCACACCAACAGAAGCGGGCTTTCTAATTACATCGGAATTTTCAACTACAATGAATAAGCTAATTTTATTAGCGAAATATCTGTATAACTATAAACTACATACATACTTAATGTTAGTTTATAAAAAAAGGAAAAAAAAAAAATCGTCTTCGATTTGTCTTTTCTTTTTTGTAAAATACATATTGCATCTATAACAAGCTTTGATGGTATTTATTTACCACACTTCTTTTTTACTAAATTTCAAACGGATGCTTATTAAAAAAAAAAAGTATGAACCTTTAAACTATAACCTTCCACGTGCTTGCGTGATTTCATACGAGAGAGGAAAAAAAAAAACAACATCCCACTCGCCGGCTCACACCAACAGAAGCGGGCTTTCCAATTACATCGGAATTTTCAACTACAATAAATAAGCTAATTTTATTAGCGAAATACCTGTATAACTATAAACTACATACATACTTAATGTTAGTTTATTAAAAAAGGAAAAAAAAAAAATCGTCTTCGATTTGTCTTTTCTTTTTTGTAAAATACATATTGCATCTATAACAAGCTTTGATGGTATTTATTTACCACACTTCTTTTTTACTAAATTTCAAACGGATGCTTATTAAAAAAAAAAAGTATGAACCTTTAAACTATAACCTTCCACGTGCTTGCGTGATTTCATACGAGAGAGGAAAAAAAAAACAACATCCCACTCGCCGGCTCACACCAACAGAAGCGGGCTTTCCAATTACATCGGAATTTTCAACTACAATGAATAAGCTAATTTTATTAGCGAAATACCTGTATAACTATAAACTACATACATACTTAATGTTAGTTTATTAAAAAAGGAAAAAAAAAAAATCGTCTTCGATTTGTCTTTTCTTTTTTGTAAAATACATATTGCATCTATAACAAGCTTTGATGGTATTTATTTACCACACTTCTTTTTTACTAAATTTCAAACGGATGCTTATTAAAAAAAAAAAGTATGAACCTTTAAACTATAACCTTCCACGTGCTTGCGTGATTTCATACGAGAGAGGAAAAAAAAAACAACATCCCACTCGCCGGCTCACACCAACAGAAGCGGGCTTTCCAATTACATCGGAATTTTCAACTACAATGAATAAGCTAATTTTATTAGCGAAATATCTGTATAACTATAAACTACATACATACTTAATGTTAGTTTATAAAAAAAGGAAAAAAAAAAAATCGTCTTCGATTTGTCTTTTCTTTTTTGTAAAATACATATTGCATCTATAACAAGCTTTGATGGTATTTATTTACCACACTTCTTTTTTACTAAATTTCAAACGGATGCTTATTAAAAAAAAAAAGTATGAACCTTTAAACTATAACCTTCCACGTGCTTGCGTGATTTCATACGAGAGAGGAAAAAAAAAATAAAATAAAATAAAAAATAAAAAAAAATAAAAGATAACAAATAAAAAAACAACATCCCACTCGCCGGCTCACACCAACAGAAGCGGGCTTTCCAATTACATCGGAATTTTCAACTACAATGAATAAGCTAATTTTATTAGCGAAATATCTGTATAACTATAAACTACATACATACTTAATGTTAGTTTATAAAAAAAGGAAAAAAAAAAAAATCGTCTTCGATTTGTCTTTTCTTTTTTGTAAAATACATATTGCATCTATAACAAGCTTTGATGGTATTTATTTACCACACTTCTTTTTTACTAAATTTCAAACGGATGCTTATTAAAAAAAAAAAGTATGAACCTTTAAACTATAACCTTCCACGTGCTTGCGTGATTTCATACGAGAGAGGAAAAAAAAAAAACAACATCCCACTCGCCGGCTCACACCAACAGAAGCGGGCTTTCCAATTACATCGGAATTTTCAACTACAATGAATAAGCTAATTTTATTAGCGAAATATCTGTATAACTATAAACTACATACATACTTAATGTTAGTTTATAAAAAAAGGAAAAAAAAAAAAAATCGTCTTCGATTTGTCTTTTCTTTTTTGTAAAATACATATTGCATCTATAACAAGCTTTGATGGTATTTATTTACCACACTTCTTTTTTACTAAATTTCAAACGGATGCTTATTAAAAAAAAAAAGTATGAACCTTTAAACTATAACCTTCCACGTGCTTGCGTGATTTCATACGAGAGAGGAAAAAAAAAAACAACATCCCACTCGCCGGCTCACACCAACAGAAGCGGGCTTTCCAATTACATCGGAATTTTCAACTACAACGAATAAGCTAATTTTATTAGCGAAATATCTGTATAACTATAAACTACATACATACTTAATGTTAGTTTATAAAAAAAGGAAAAAAAAAAAATCGTCTTCGATTTGTCTTTTCTTTTTTGTAAAATACATATTGCATCTATAACAAGCTTTGATGGTATTTATTTACCACACTTCTTTTTTACTAAATTTCAAACGGATGCTTATTAAAAAAAAAAAGTATGAACCTTTAAACTATAACCTTCCACGTGCTTGCGTGATTTCATACGAGAGAGGAAAAAAAAAACAACATCCCACTCGCCGGCTCACACCAACAGAAGCGGGCTTTCCAATTACATCGGAATTTTCAACTACAATGAATAAGCTAATTTTATTAGCGAAATATCCGTATAACTATAAACTACATACATACTTAATGTTAGTTTATAAAAAAAAGAAAAAAAAAATCGTCTTCGATTTGTCTTTTCTTTTTTGTAAAATACATATTGCATCTATAACAAGCTTTGATGGTATTTATTTACCACACTTCTTTTTTACTAAATTTCAAACGGATGCTTATTAAAAAAAAAAAGTATGAACCTTTAAACTATAACCTTCTACGTGCTTGCGTGATTTCATACGAGAGAGGAAAAAAAAAACAACATCCCACTCGCCGGCTCACACCAACAGAAGCGGGCTTTCTAATTACATCGGAATTTTCAACTACAATGAATAAGCTAATTTTATTAGCGAAATATCTGTATAACTATAAACTACATACATACTTAATGTTAGTTCATAAAAAAAGGAAAAAAAAAAAATCGTCTTCGATTTGTCTTTTCTTTTTTGTAAAATACATATTGCATCTATAACAAGCTTTGATGGTATTTATTTACCACACTTCTTTTTTACTAAATTTCAAACGGATGCTTATTAAAAAAAAAAAGTATGAACCTTTAAACTATAACCTTCCACGTGCTTGCGTGATTTCATACGAGAGAGGAAAAAAAAAAACAACATCCCACTCGCCGGCTCACACCAACAGAAGCGGGCTTTCCAATTACATCGGAATTTTCAACTACAATGAATAAGCTAATTTTATTAGCGAAATACCTGTATAACTATAAACTACATACATACTTAATGTTAGTTTATTAAAAAAGGAAAAAAAAAAATCGTCTTCGATTTGTCTTTTCTTTTTTGTAAAATACATATTGCATCTATAACAAGCTTTGATGGTATTTATTTACCACACTTCTTTTTTACTAAATTTCAAACGGATGCTTATTAAAAAAAAAAAGTATGAACCTTTAAACTATAACCTTCCACGTGCTTGCGTGATTTCATACGAGAGAGGAAAAAAAAAACAACATCCCACTCGCCGGCTCACACCAACAGAAGCGGGCTTTCCAATTACATCGGAATTTTCAACTACAATGAATAAGCTAATTTTATTAGCGAAATATCTGTATAACTATAAACTACATACATACTTAATGTTAGTTTATAAAAAAAGGAAAAAAAAAATCGTCTTCGCTTTGTCTTTTCTTTTTTGTAAAATACATATTGCATCTATAACAAGCTTTGATGGTATTTATTTACCACACTTCTTTTTTACTAAATTTCAAACGGATGCTTATTAAAAAAAAAGTATGAACCTTTAAACTATAACCTTCCACGTGCTTGCGTGATTTCATACGAGAGAGGAAAAAAAAAAACAACATCCCACTCGCCGGCTCACACCAACAGAAGCGGGCTTTCCAATTACATCTAAATTTTCAACTACAATGAATAAGCTAATTTTATTAGCGAAATATCTGTATAACTATAAACTACATACATACTTAATGTTAGTTTATAAAAAAAGGAAGAAAAAAATCGTCTTCGATTTGTCTTTTCTTTTTTGTAAAATACATATTGCATCTATAACAAGCTTTGATGGTATTTATTTACCACACTTCTTTTTTACTAAATTTCAAACGGATGCTTATTAAAAAAAAAAGTATGAACCTTTAAACTATAACCTTCCACGTGCTTGCGTGATTTCATACGAGAGAGGAAAAAAAAAACAACATCCCACTCGCCGGCTCACACCAACAGAAGCGGGCTTTCCAATTACATCGGAATTTTCAACTACAATGAATAAGCTAATTTTATTAGCGAAATATCTGTATAACTATAAACTACATACATACTTAATGTTAGTTTATAAAAAAAGGTAAAAAAAAATCGTCTTCGATTTGTCTTTTCTTTTTTGTAAAATACATATTGCATCTATAACAAGCTTTGATGGTATTTATTTACCACACTTCTTTTTTACTAAATTTCAAACGGATGCTTATTAAAAAAAAAAAGTATGAACCTTTAAACTATAACCTTCCACGTGCTTGCGTGATTTCATACGAGAGAGGAAAAAAAAAACAACATCCCACTCGCCGGCTCACACCAACAGAAGCGGGCTTTCCAATTACATCGGAATTTTCAACTACAATGAATAAGCTAATTTTATTAGCGAAATATCTGTATAACTATAAACTACATACATACTTAATGTTAGTTTATAAAAAAAGGAAAAAAAAATCGTCTTCGATTTGTCTTTTCTTTTTTGTAAAATACGTATTGCATCTATAACAAGCTTTGATGGTATTTATTTACCACACTTCTTTTTTACTAAATTTCAAACGGATGCTTATTAAAAAAAAAAAGTATGAACCTTTAAACTATAACCTTCCACGTGCTTGCGTGATTTCATACGAGAGAGGAAAAAAAAAAACAACATCCCACTCGCCGGCTCACACCAACAGAAGCGGGCTTTCCAATTACATCGGAATTTTCAACTACAATGAATAAGCTAATTTTATTAGCGAAATATCTGTATAACTATAAACTACATACATACTTAATGTTAGTTTATAAAAAAAGGAAAGAAAAAAATCGTCTTCGATTTGTCTTTTCTTTTTTGTAAAATACATATTGCATCTATAACAAGCTTTGATGGTATTTATTTACCACACTTCTTTTTTACTAAATTTCAAACGGATGCTTATTAAAAAAAAAAAGTATGAACCTTTAAACTATAACCTTCCACGTGCTTGCGTGATTTCATACGAGAGAGGAAAAAAAAAACAACATCCCACTCGCCGGCTCACACCAACAGAAGCGGGCTTTCCAATTACATCGGAATTTTCAACTACAATGAATAAGCTAATTTTATTAGCGAAATATCTGTATAACTATAAACTACATACATACTTGATGTTAGTTTATAAAAAAAGGAAAAAAAAAAATCGTCTTCGATTTGTCTTTTCTTTTTTGTAAAATACATATTGCATCTATAACAAGCTTTGATGGTATTTATTTACCACACTTCTTTTTTACTAAATTTCAAACGGATGCTTATTAAAAAAAAAAAGTATGAACCTTTAAACTATAACCTTCCACGTGCTTGCGTGATTTCATACGAGAGAGGAAAAAAAAAACAACATCCCACTCGCCGGCTCACACCAACAGAAGCGGGCTTTCCAATTACATCGGAATTTTCAACTACAATGAATAAGCTAATTTTATTAGCGAAATATCTGTATAACTATAAACTACATACATACTTAATGTTAGTTTATAAAAAAAGGAAAAAAAAATCGTCTTCGCTTTGTCTTTTCTTTTTTGTAAAATACATATTGCATCTATAACAAGCTTTGATGGTATTTATTTACCACACTTCTTTTTTACTAAATTTCAAACGGATGCTTATTAAAAAAAAAAGTATGAACCTTTAAACTATAACCTTCCACGTGCTTGCGTGATTTCATACGAGAGAGGAAAAAAAAAAAACAACATCCCACTCGCCGGCTCACACCAACAGAAGCGGGCTTTCCAATTACATCGGAATTTTCAACTACAATGAATAAGCTAATTTTATTAGCGAAATATCTGTATAACTATAAACTACATACATACTTAATGTTAGTTTATAAAAAAAGGAAAAAAAAAATCGTCTTCGATTTGTCTTTTCTTTTTTGTAAAATACATATTGCATCTATAACAAGCTTTGATGGTATTTATTTACCACACTTCTTTTTTACTAAATTTCAAACGGATGCTTATTAAAAAAAAAAAGTATGAACCTTTAAACTATAACCTTCCACGTGCTTGCGTGATTTCATACGAGAGAGGAAAAAAAAAACAACATCCCACTCGCCGGCTCACACCAACAGAAGCGGGCTTTCCAATTACATCGGAATTTTCAACTACAATGAATAAGCTAATTTTATTAGCGAAATATCTGTATAACTATAAACTACATACATACTTAATGTTAGTTTATAAAAAAAGGAAAAAAAAAAATCGTCTTCGATTTGTCTTTTCTTTTTTGTAAAATACATATTGCATCTATAACAAGCTTTGATGGTATTTATTTACCACACTTCTTTTTTACTATATATATATATATATATATTTCACCCCAAACAAGGCAGGCCGCCACTGTAGACATAAGTAAAGGGTTACTGAGAATTAGGGTGTAGGTTTTGTGTGTCATCCCAAGATGGGAGCAATGTAGTGAGATATCTGTTCACATTAGTTTATAGCCTCTGCATGTCGGTACTGTCGTGGAAACAGGGAGCAAGGAGGGGGTTCTAGAGTCTGGCAGCACGAGAAAATAAGTTATTGGAGTAGAAGGCTCTCCAGCATCTTGGGACCTCAACAGTTAATGGATGGGATTAGCTAATTGCCGAGTTGGTCTAGTGAATTTTGTTAACTCGTATATATATATATATATATATATATATATATATATATATATATATATATATATACATATATATATTCAGAGTGTTCTCTCTCTCACTCTCTGCCCATGTCTATTCTGACTCCTTTCAGGATGGGATTTAGCTGATTGTCGAGTTGGTCTAGTGAATTTACGTCGAGGGGGCACCAGAGAAGCCATCGCATCGGACCACAATCCATTGAAGTATTTGTAAAACAAGCACAAGAATGCAACATTGCGACGATGGGGCAGGGACTGGAGCTTGGTTGATAGTGAGGGACCTATTAAGTTGGCGACTCTTTTTCGGAGCTTGTCTAAGAGGGAGAGACTAGTAGATTAGGCACCAGCCCAGATGTTGCAATAATACTCCATGCATAGGCGGATGGTGGCTTTGTAGAGATACAGGATAATGTAAGGTGTGAGGAGTTTACCAGCACGGTAGAGGGAGCCCACCTTCTTTGCAGCAGCCTTGACAATGTCTTCAATGTATTTGTTCCAATGCATGTTATCTGTGAAGGTTCGGCCGAGGAGTTTGAATGTTGAACTCGCAGGTAGTGTGTTATTTGTCATCACAAATAAATAGAAATGAACAGAATTACAGGCACAATAATGTTCGTGGATATTCAGGGTAAATACCTCGGGTGAGATGGGATCCTTTCTAGTCTCGAAGAGTTTATAGAATTATTATCTTTAGAGATTGTTTATAGTTTTTTAATCGCGAGGGATTTTAATCTTTAACAGTTTATCTGAGCGTGAGCAGTCAATCTCTTTCGACTTTCAAATCTCTGTATAAAATATCTCTGCAATTCTACCCCAAAACACAATTTGTCCCCAGCCACATAGCAAGTCGGGGCCACGTGGATCTGCCCGGCCAGCAAAAGTGCCCCTTCATGCGGATTCGTTTCATTGTTTTTTCGAATCGTTCTCACCTTCTCTCTCTTTCGGGGTTGGACGCAAGTCTGCTCAGCAGACTCGGGCGTACGTTTGGCTTTTGTTGTTGGCACACGTCTTCGCCGCTCAAGTGTTCAGCTTAAACCATCAAAATAGGCGAATTGAAATTGTCAACAATCTCGCCATATCACGTTTATTTAACCAATTGTTGAATAAACAATTTCTTAAGTCGTGGATTTATTATTCTAATTATATACTCTCTCGTAACGAAACGTCACCCGGCACTATCGGATCGAAAAATAAACTACTTGGCAGTTTACGATGACACAATATGAGTGTACGAAAAATATAATTTTAATCTCTGTGTGTCAAAGCTAGAACTAGTGTCATTGTTTTCGTAAATTAAAAAGGTATCATCTAAAAAGATTTTAGCGTTGATATTTTAAAGAAAGCAATTGAAATAAAACTAAAAACCTAATTTCAATATATTAGGTCTGAAAATATTTTTATGGCGAAATATGTATTATCTGAAATATGTTTTGCCTAATTATAAAAGTAATGTGTCAGGCGTCGGTGAAAACGACGGATGCAAATAACAGTAATAAGTAATTACACAACCAACCGAATTCAGAAGTCATTTTAAATGTTCTTATTTTTATTTTTATTTTCATTTTCTCTCATTTGCTCGGGACGGGGCATTCTTCTAAATGCCATACGATCACCTGCTATTTACAGACTCAAACCGAGAGCTCTTTTCAGAATTCTGGCTGTTCCTTTGAGTGCAGTAGTTTGGATTTCTCTTGCACTTGGTTCACAAGGTATACTTGCCAAATATTTTTAAAAAGTTCTTCTTCATGAGTTCAGTGGCTCCTAGGATACACTGGAATGATGGAGATCTCTTTGAGGTTCCAGTTTTTTTTGTCATATCATATTGATATTTTGTTATTTTCTCCCTTTCAGCTTTGTTTAGGTCCCCATCATTAGGGACACTGACACTTATCTGTAACAAACGCAACAATTTCAATCTACGTCTGTTTCTGACGAAGTGTAGATAACGACGCGTGTCTCAGAAGTAATGGTGTAATTGGCCGTAAATATATTTCATCGAGAGAAACGATTGGAATTTATTTTAATTTTTACGAATGGCGCAGACTGTAACAGTAAGCTTGTAAGAATAAAATAGCGCTTCGTCTTACCTAATGTTATTTACATAAAACATCGATCACTTGACTAACTTATATATATATATATATATAAGTTAGTCAAGTGATATATATATATATATATATATATATATATGTTATATTTATTTATGCAAACATTGTTTAAAATAACAGAATTCATCTGTTTAATTATACCTATTTTATTTTTTCATTCATTTTTTTTTTCAATTTTTCTGATGGTCTTTTTTGTATTAAAATAAAAAGAAAATCATAAATGTTTCATGGGTTTCACAGGTTTCAAGAACGTTTTCGATCCTTCACCTAATCATTCTAAGGTGTTAAGAGCAATTGAACCAAAAATGCTGGATAAAGAAGAGATATTTTAAAAGATAGCGGTGAAACACGCATAGAACATTGTTAAAAATAACAGAATTTGTCTATTTAATTGTACCTTTTTTTTTTTTTTCAATTTTTCTGTTGGTCTGTTTTGTATTAAAATTGAAAAAAAAATTTAAAATGTTCCATAGGTTTCGCAGGTTTTACGAACGTTTTCGATTCTTCGTCGAATCATCCTCAGGTGTCAAAAGAAAATGAACAAAAAAGCTGGCGAAAGAAGAGAATTTTAAAAAGATAGCGGTGAAACACGCATAGAACGTTTTTCGCATTGTTCCAGGAAGTCGTTGACGATTTAAATTAAGCAACGCTGAATGGCATCACAAAACAAAATCGCATTACATTAAGCCTTTTAAAATGTTACCACTGGTTTCATATGTGATGTTGTTAATCTTAGGTTGTTGTGCTTTTATGTAGATAGCTTCCAGTATGTTTAATTTTTTTTAAATTGGTTCCGAAAGGTATAAGTTTAGTGTTATTAACTAGAATGTGTCTTTAATCAAAGGGAGGGCAGTTATGTTGTTTAGATGTTGGTAAATTGAGCTAGAGTTGACAAGATGCATGATGAGGCGGTGGGATAGGGTAGTGCTTGTAAAACCAATGTAGCTATTAGCTTTATTATTGTGATGTGAGCTTCATTCTACAAAAGGGTATTTAAAACTTATAAATAACATTGGTTCTTCCTAGTGGTTTTTAAGTTGGGGAGGAGTTGTTTTTTACTACGAGATTTTGGGTTTTAAATTTCTTATAGTAAATACAGAGTCTAATTTTATTGTTATTGTCAATGTTATGTATATATATATATATATATATATATATATATATATATATTATATATATATATATATATATATATATATGTATGTATATATATATATATATATATATATATTATATATATATATATATATATATATATATGTATGTATATATATACATATATATATACATATATATATATGTATATATATATATATATATATATATATATATATATATATATATATATATATATATTGTTTGCTATTGCATTGTCACAATGATCACAATTAGGAGAATAGAAACGAGAACAAATATATTATGTGGGGAACAAAAAGAATATTTTTCATAAAATGGTGTACTTTCATATAAGTTGTCATTTGTCAGACTGTGTGCACTAGATATTAAAAGAATATATTCAAACACACTCCTATAAATATATATATATATATATATATATATATATATATATATTTCATTAAATGGTATACAAAGTTATATGTATATATTTACAGACGTTTTGTATATATATATATATATATATATATATATATATATATATATATATATATATATATATATATATATATATATACGCTTTAATTTACATATTTAAGAATACGGTTGAGTGATTCTTCTCTCGTCGATAATCGAAACCTAATGCAACCCCATCGACAATAAATCAATACAATGCTGACATTTCACAAAGACGCGATTTCAATGAAAAGGAAAACCTCTGTCGATTATAACATTTGCATTCTATTTGTTTAGACAACATCCCTTAATATTAGCATAAAAATCTCATTTGCATATTTCTGTGCACAATGTCAGAAAGAAAAGAAATTTCTATAAAGGAATCTCAGATTGATATTCATACAATATCAGATGAATAATTGTATACAAATGTATGATAAATATTTCGATATATAATCCCTCTGTAATCTCTAGCAATCTTATCAGACATTTATATACATAGTATCAATTTGATTATTGTATACATAAAATAATGTATATACGTGTGTGTGTGTGTGTGTATAAGAGGGTGAATATTCGATTAAATATATAGGCATGAAATGGAAAAAAATATTAAAGGAAAGGGGCCACCATAGTCGATGGCGACCCTAAGTCTCCCTTTCGATTAACATATAACACCTAGAGACTGTGCTACTCCTTAAAGCTTCTTGGCCTTTTGGCTAAGATCAAAGTGTAGTATCTGTTCCGATGGATACTGCACCCCATACTGGTATTGTCATGTCCTTCGGGGCTTGATTTACGCTGGTCTATGGGTCTGTCCTGTGCAGTTCTAGGAGGTCCACCCTCCCGGGCTTTGCGCCCCCTCTTTGGGGAGGAGTAAGTTTATTGCTTGCTGCCTGAGGCGCCCCTACCGTGGAATGCCGACGGGGCTGCCCAGGCAATTTTTAAACGCCACTTTCCCGACCCGACCTTGAGTCACATCTTACTTGTGGGAGTAAGATAAAAACTGGCCTTGTGCCTAACTTCTGGAGAGGAGTAAATCACTATTCATTTTAATGATTAGGTCACAGATACTTGATACTTCACTTTATAATGATGGGGGTTTAGCAAGAGGGCATCAAGTACAATTTTTGAGTTTTTGCAATGACTCGACCTAGGATTTAATTTCGGTGTCACAGCCTATTAGTGAACACCGTAACAATTATGCTAAATAGACCAGTCAAAACTATATTTAAAAAAAAACTAATTAGAAGAAAATAAATTTACATATAGAAACGATCTGATCAAATATTTAGTCCATGGACGAACTTTATCAAAAATGGACGCTAAAATAACAGAGTCAATATTATACATATATATATATATATATATATATATATATATATATATATATATATATATTAAAAGAAAAAAAGATGGATATAAAATGTATTCCTTTTTCACTTCGTTGGATCCAGTTCTGTTCTCTTTAGTCGGTAAAGCTTCCTACAACAAGCAGAATATGTAAGATAGTATATAAATCTTTTGAAACATCTTTCTGCCGAGGAAGCCAGGTTTTTGAAGGCAGATATGAACTTTTCCACATAGCGCCCCTCAACAGACAATCTTCACCTCGGATTTGCCGAATTGAATATTTAAAATACCAGTCCAGGATTTTTACTTGTAACTCTACGGAATTATACACATAACGGAGTACGAATCCATACGGACCAAGTGAGATATTTTTTAACCTTCCACCTTTTACTTGAAACCCTGTAAAAATTGTTAAAAAACTTTCTCCAATTCTACAAACTTTTGCCATTCTGCTATTTGCACCATAGCGGCCCCTTTTGTCTCTAAAAATGGCTACTCAATACTGATAATTTTTCCTTCCCGGCCATTTATTTCTTTATCCCCAACCTTTCTAGTTTTATTCTTAAATTTTTCAAAGTGAAATGGAACTAGGTAATATTGATTTATTATAAATACTACATTACCAAATTGTATCCTCTGACGAGAAGAGTTTTATCTTTGAAAAACCATGGTTTAAGGAGTAATGTAACTCCTTGCATCTGAACTTTCGATGTAATAAAATTTGTATTAATTTCATGTAACTTGATGTAATTTTATGTAGTTTTATGCAATTTTTTATCTTCCTTTTTCTTTCTTTAAAATTGATTGCTCTACTCAACGTATTGAGCTTTACTGTATCGCGATAGATCACGTTACGATACTTCAATTATCGTTAATCATTTTATCATTAGTGTATATATATATATATATATATATATGGTGTGTGTGTGTGTGGGTGTGTGTGCGCATAAAGAAATAAAGATATATATATATGGGAAAGAAAATGGAAAGCGGAAAGCCAAAAAACTAAATGTGCTATTTGAACGTTTCGACCTCGCATAGGTAAAAAGTAGCAGCAGACTTGCTACTTGCATTTTGAGATATTTTTGGGAAGAAATATTTGTGCCAAGTCGGGTCAATCAGAATTTAAATATTCAATTTTTTTCGCTTCCTCATATATACTTATTCCTACTAATTGAACACGTACACACACACACACACACACATACACACACACATATATATATATATATATATATATATATATATATATATATATATATATATATATATATATATATATATAAATAAAGATAGATGGACGAAGAGTGATAAACATGCACGAATGTCCAAATTTATTTCAAACTTCGATTGTTCAATGCAAGGTATATTCTGTAATAGGATTATGTTTATTATTCTTTCCTTAAGCCAAGGCTTTTCAAAGAGCGAGATATTATCATCAGAGGAATTATACAGATAGATAAGTTGGCAATAAAAAAGCCAAAATTTAACATTCGAAAAGATTTTTTTTTAAATGATGGGTGAAAAAAGTTCGTGTAAAAAGATATTGGGTTTGTCCAGGTGGTAATTGTCCGACGATAAGGTGTCCAATGGAAGGAAGTTTCGAAGGAAGTTTAATTGCTCTATCTCGTATATTGAGCTTTCACCATTTCACTATGGGTTCTTTCTATTAAAAGTTTACTTTTATTTTCATATTTTTCTATATATATATATATATATACATATATATATATATATATATATATATATATATATATATATATATATATATATATATATATATATATATATATATATATATATTAAAATAAACATAGTTTGAGTATCCGAGAATTGTTTCAGAACCTCCACGGCTCCTCCTCAGGGATCCCTGAGGAGGAGCCGTGGAGGTTCTGAAACAATTGTCGGATACTCAAACTATGTTTATTTTAAATATAAAAGCTGTAATGTATATTGAGCACTTTTGAAAAGTAATGGTTTTGTTTATTTTATTAATATTTGAATTTAATTAATTATATATATATATATAGATAGATATATATATATATATATATATATATATATATATATATATATATCCTCATCAATAATATAAAAGTAAAGCGACTTATTATTTTGCTATCTAATTGATATACGTGTATGTATATGATATACGAAGACATGATGTACTTTGGCTGAAAAGAGAGATTAACTCTTTCTCTTAATGCATACAGAGATAATAAGAAATATTAGGTTGCTTGAATGGAAATTAGAGCCGAGATAAATATATAGTTAATGGATAGATGGATTACTTGTTCAGTTTTTATTACAAATTACGGCTAATTTAAGACAAATAAAACAGATTTTCTTTCAAACATAACTCAATCTTTGAGCTAAAGTATATATTAACATGTATTTTGTGTTATTAAAGTATATAGGATAAAAAGCCGTAGGGAAGGAAGCGTTGATTAACTCAGATTAAGTATAATAATTGATACTAATTAATATTAACATGTAGGGAAGAAAGAGAGAGATATCGAAAAAACAATTACTCGTTGCTTCCAAAATATATTTCGGGAGGGAATTACTGTATGTCTATTTCTTATGGGAGTAAGTTTTGTTACTATTGTGAAAGTATTACTTGAACAAATGCTCTGCAACATCTGTGTCAATTTTTTCTTGGTTAAAGTTTTTATGTGTTCAATTGCAATTGACCTCACGTGACGTTCAGAGGGTCTTCGTTTCTTGTAACAGCTGCAAGGGTAATCTATTTCTCTCGAGCAAAATGTTCTTATTTCTTTATTAATGAGTCACTACTTCACAAGATCCAACTCAACTCGATCATAAGCCTAATGAGATGCATGGATTCAAAGTTGAATGATGATGATGATGAATATTATGATGGGATTGTAAATAATGAATGGAATTAATAAAAGTTGATCACTTACAATGGCGATTCATAACAAGTGTGTATTGACATTAGATGCGAAGATGACAATATTGTAACCCTCAAAGCAGCAGTCTTGTGGCAACGTGTTTCACAAATGGAAAATTCTTGGAAAAACTCAGTTTATAGAAATTCCGTCATATGTAAGGCACACGGAGGAAGAAAGGAGATTTCTCAGCAGTGGTTGTAGTAAGACGGGTTCTTGCAGTGAATGTTTTTACTAGGAAGAACTAGATATTAGATCTCAGTCAATTTCCATGAGAATAGCGAGAGAATAGAAAAGTACTAAAACCATCCATTCTAAATAGAATTGGTCTAGAGAATATTTATTTCCAAATATGATCAAAGGTTAAGATAGGAGTTTAACTCTGCCTGATGAGATCTCAGTTTATAGCAGCTGTTGATCGATAACATCGACATGACAGTGTCGCAGATTTTGTACGTGTCTGTGTAAATAAAAATAATCATAGATAAAAGCTCTATTTGATATTCAGTACTTTTTATAAGCCCAGTTAAAATTCTTTGGATTACTATCCTGTGGATGTTTACCTTGCCTTTATTATATATATATATATATATATATATATATATATATATATATATATATATATATATATATATATATATAATAAACTTGTTACACATATCCAGGGGGTATAAATCCGAAGGAAGTGGAAACCGGGTTTATGAGAGTGCTCAATGAAAATTCAGAGCAAAATATGTTTTTTTGTTGGTGATTTTATTATTCCATTATTGCGACAATATATATGTTGTTTCGTTAGTATTCATAATGAAAGCCAACTCTTCAAGCGTTACGGAATCACTGCCTAAAATTTTCAATTCAACCTCCACCGGAAATTGAAGATACATAAGAGGGACAGAGATGGGGCTCAGCCTATAGCGAGGACAGGAAAGGGGGAGGGGGGAGACCCGAACAGGTGATATTTCAGAAAGTTGAGTGGGGTGATATCTAGTGTCTGGGCCATCGTGACCTCAATTAAAACCGGGGCAGATGGCCGGGTGGGTTTAATTTAATAATGAGAATAAAATTATAAAATTATAACTATCATTTCTGTTGTAATAGGTGATTATCGTGTAGATAAAAATGTTTGATAATTTTAATTTAGGGTATTAATTGCTACTTTTGCATTCTATTTCAGTATAATTATTTATGGAGTTTACAATGAGCTCAGTAACGGTAGTGAATTATGTAAAATGAAGAGTTGGCTTTCATTATGAATTCTAACGAAACAACATATATATTGTCGAAATAATGGAATTATAAAATCACCAACAAAAAAACATATATATATATATATATATATATATATATATAATATATATATATGTATATATATATATTATATATATGTATATATATAATATATATTTATATATAATATATATATATAATATACATATATAACATATATATGTATATATATAATATATATGTATATATATAATATATTTATGATGCATATATATAATATATATAATATATAATATATATATACTATATAAATATATATATATATATATATATTATATATATATATATATATATATATAGAGAGAGAGAGAGAGAGAGACGCGTCTTTCTTTTATACAGATTGAACAATTGTGCTCTTTTTTTTTTAAAAATTGCCCGAAATATCAAAAGAGTTCGACCATCCCGTATATCATCAATATTAACAGTAAGTCTTATATTTACGAATATTGTATGTGAAAGATCTCTCGAAAAATAACTCGATACTTGTGAATATATGTCTTCCATTTGTTTTTTTGTCTTGTTTTTTTACCATGTATATATATATATATATATATATATATATATAATACGGAACCCGCCCGTTGACAGCCTCAGGGTAGTCTCACAACTGGCCACAGGCCTTCTTCGCTGTCTCCCAACTTAAGCCCCCAAAGGTTCTTGTATTCATATCCTTTAGCCCATCATTCCGGTTTCAGCTGGATCTCAGCTGAAGTCGAGGGTGTTGCAGTTATGCGAGTTGGTAGGCAAGATGTCAGTTGAAGTGTGGCTTAGAAAGTTCTCTGACAGCCAGACCTGGGCCTTCCGGCCAGTATTGCTGGGCATGTACTTTTTTGACACATGTACGGCCTACCTGCAGTTACCTAGTTCACCCAAGTTTTCATTACCTCGCTCTAAACGTGGACGTCACCATCGGTGTTCAGCCTGAAGTCCTCGAGGAAAAGGTGGGGTTGCATGACTTTACCTTCACTGAATTCCGGCGTTCTGACAGCGTCAGATCGTAGATGCTGCGTTTTTTCTCTCTTATGAATGAGTCTTGTAATCGACTCGTGGATTTTTCAATTCATCTTTTTACCTTTTCTACTATCACTTTGATAACGCTGAGGAAGCCTGAAATCTATTTGTCATTTCCGTGCGGATTTTAAGGAAAATGATGTTTCTTTTCCAAAAATACAGAAGTTCACAATTGACTATAATCAATCATAGAGCTGGTTTCATGAATACATGACTGACAACCAAAGTTAAAAAAATAAATCTGCATAAGATTACACTTGAAAATTTAGAATAAATATCGTCCGCAGACTCTTATATATTTATATACACATGCGAGAGTTTTTTTTTTCATTTATCACGCTTATCAAATAATCAGAACGTGTTACTGTTATTTCAATCCAGAATACAACGTCAAGACTTGATATTCTGTATATATAGTGCAGATAAACAATTAAGAAGAACCTTTTGACTGCCTAATTAGCATAATTATTTTTAAACCGCTCATAATTAATTAATATTTTTTATTACTAATTTGGAATTGCATTTTCTTATGTTTGTTACCTATATGCAATAGTTTCGTCCATATAAACAGTAATTACTTAAAGTTATTTAATAAATAAATCGGAGAAATAACTAAAACACCTTTAGTGTAAACAACCAACGATCGCGGACGACCTTACCGAAGATCGTTGCTCGCCACAAGCGAGGCATAAGCGAAGGTAGAACGGGAGGGGGGAGAGTGTAGCTGTCTCGTTCGCTTTCTCTTTGATCCATTTCTATCGCCCTCTTTTTTCAGTTTTTACATTTTCCCTGAAAGATAAAAAAGAACTGTTTTATTAATTAAATTAATGCCTTTATTGTAAAGTTTAACAACAAACTTATTGTTTAATATTTACAAAGACCTAATCTTTATTCTGATTAAAACAATAGTTTAGTAGCACTGTAATCTGTCCCAATTGCGAAAATAATATAGATTTGTTTTTTTGTATCATTGTAGATATAACCTCCACGAAATAACCCCCCATCCACCCCAAAAGTATTCTACCTGTTTTTGGCGATCGCGTCTGAATAAACTTAACAGAAAGATGAAAAAAAAACTGTTTTGGAATTTAAAGTTCGGGACATTGTTGTATATAAATGTAATGTAAAATGATCCCCATTTTGGGGGCCTGTTTTAGGGAAGTTGACTAAATTATTTTTTTCTATGGGAGTTAAATCCGTTGCGTTTATTTGTGGGGTAGCAACTTTTTTAGGCGATTACATGTCGTTTTCTGGCCTTGCCATTCGAACCTAGAGTTAGTAGTTAAAAGTTTTGGTAAGTTCCCTAAAAAGATAGAATGGCCCGAAAATTGGGAACATAGTACTTTGATATCGCATTGAAGAGCTGTGATACAGCGAAACAGTCTGTATGTGGATGACTATATGAGGTTTCCTCCCTGGGAAGAGCTTATTTGTAAGGATATCGCCAACTGCTATTAGCTTTAAGACATAGCTCATTAGGTAAACCTAATTCGAGCTCCCGGCACTTGGCAATTGAGATATTACTTACATTCAGTCAGTGTCATATGATAGTACAGGGGTAGGGGCGTCGGTTGAGTTTCAATCCCGGCTAGAGGCACTAACTGGTCTTACCGCACTGAAGCATGTGATACAGCGAAACAGACTATATATATATATATATATATATATATATATATATATATATATATATATATGACCTCCCACTAAATTCTCAAATATTTGTTTTTAATTATGTCCGTTTTCCACGGTGTAAAAAAGCATAATGTCATATTTTCCGGGGGGGGGGGGGTATCGGAGGGTCTTAATGTGCAAAGTTACCCATATTTAATTTTTTTAATCGCATACATTTTTTTTAACTATACGTTTTGTTTTTTTTTTGTTTTTTTTCATTTTAAGCAATTGATTTTAGTCCCGTGAAAATTGAATAAAAAACTTTAAAATTATCTAATATAATACCTTATTTTTATGGTATAAAAATTAAAAGTTTCGATATTATTGTGAATGAACACCCATCTCCCAATAAAATGAGATACTACTTTTTAAAGCGATTACGTGTGAATACCCTACAAAAACTGGCGGAAAGAGAAACAAAAATTATTTTAGAATTTAGACTAGGAGATTAGTTTCGCAAACGATCCTTCATTTTCGAGACATTCTAGGGTTTTATGGCAGTTAACTATTTTTTGTCATTGGAGAAGCATTCTGTACGTTATTGTTTGGGGGCGATTACCTGTGGTTTTATGACATTGCCATTCGAACTTAGGATTAGTGTTAAAAATATATTAGTTAATGCCCTAATAATTTAGAAGAATCTCATTTTATGAATGTCATTTAGCTGAGTGTGCTAATCTACACATTTACCAAAGTTTGTTGTTAAAATTTTGGAATTCTCTGAGTAATTTTTCTTTTTTAATTAACGACTTCCCATCCCAATTAATTGCTGCCGGGAGGGCTGGTAGGTTTTGCTAGTATATATATATATATATATATATATATATATATATATATATATATATATATATATATATACAGAGAGAGAGAGAGAGAGAGAGAGAGAGAAGGCGGTTGTGTAGCATCAGTGCAGTTCCAACGAGAGAAAAAAGTATATTAAAAGAATTGTGGTTACCAACGCTAGTAAAAAACTTTTTCAATAATTATTTATTATCTCATCATTTTAACATTTTTAGTTTTTTTAAATATAATTTCATAACGCGTTTCGAGCATTTATCGTTTATCCATTATGCTCTCTTCAGATGTAAATTCCATTTGATAAAAGTGTTTCATTTGAGAAAACGTTTCATTTTTCTTTCATTTAAAAGTGTCTGTTCCATTTGACAGAAAAAATGTTTGTTCCGTTTGACAGAAAAAATGCTATCTTGTTGAGATAAAAATATATTCAGTTTGGCCAGTGTTTGGTCATTTAAGTACATTTGTGTATTAGGTTTTATTGCTTTAATTGCTGTCGGTCGAATCTGTATGGTATGTGTGGTGTGGTCATTCCCGGTCATTCATGACGGTGTCCCTGCTGGGTTCACACATGAATGTGGATGTGTGGGTGGTTGGGGGTGCTTGGGTTTGGAGAGAGAGATGAGTAGAAAAGAGGATGGGTGAGTAGATAGATAGGTAGGGGGAGAAAAAGTAAGAGAGGGGGAAGGAAGATTGAGGGTAGATAGAAATATAAATAGAATTATAGAAAGATATATATATATAGAGAGAGAGAGAGATAGATAGATAGATAGATAGATAGATAGATAGATAGATAGATAGATAGATAGATAGATACATTCATATTATTTTCTGCATGTGTGTATGAATACACTCACATGGGGTATGTATTCGTTCCATGTGTGAGGGTGTGAAAATGCACACGTGTCCGAGTGCAGATGGGTTCCTGTTTATACATGTGTTCGTACTTGTTTTTATATGTCTGTGGTGTGATTTGTCTTATGATTTATTTAATGGTGGGTTGAATTTGTATATGAAGATTTTTTCTTTGTGTTAGGAGGTATGAATTGTCCTGAGTTTGGAAAATGGGCATTATCGGGAATTTTCCACTGCTGCATGAGTGTACATGTTTGGAGACAGGCAATTTTCTATTTTCTTGAATTTTAATATTGCTCTTATGGAGGGCCACTCTATTATTGAATGTTTTTGTGGCACCTATATAGTATTTTTTACATGTTATGCATTCAAGTACATATATGACATTTTTAGAGGTGCAGTTTAGATCCTTCTTTATTTTGAAGGTTTGTGTTGGATTTTTGAATGTGTATGTGTTACCCTCTATTATTATGTCGCAAACTCCACATCTTTCTTTGTTGCATTTTGTGAGCCCTTGTGATACGTGTTGGTTGAATTTTGATGAGGTTAGAATTTGTTTGAGGTTTTTCGGTTGGCGTTTGCTTTTGATTATCTTCAATGTTTTCAGTATGTTGCTTAGTTTGCTATTTTGATTGAGTAAGGTTAGGTTTCTTGTTATCTCTGTGAATAATTCTGGGTTGTTTTTGTTATGTGTAGATACGTATGCTAATATGTGTTCTTTGTTCCGTTTTTTGGGGAATTCGTAGTTGTTCTAATGGTATTTGCTCTGCTAATTCTATACCTTTGTGTATTATTTGTGCGGGGTATCCTCTTTTTGCTAATGTCTTACGTAGTTCCTCTGTCGGACAATCCGGAGGTTTTTGTCCCTGACTATAGTGCATATTCTGCGTGCTAGAGAATAGGGTATAGATTTTAGGCAGCTTTTGGGGTGATGGCTTTTAAAGTGGAGGTATTGTTGGGTGTCTGTGGGTTTGTGGTAGATGTCTGGGATAATATGATTGTTCTTAATTTTAACTAGTATATCTAGGAAGGGTAGCTCTGTGTGATTGTGTTCTAGTGTGAATTTGATTTTGGGGTGTAGATTTTGTAGTGTGTTGTGTTATTCGTTGATGTCTCCCCATGTGGGCTCCCAAAGAATGTAACAGTCATCCAGATATCTTTTCCAAGATTTTATGAATAGGGATTTTGTATTTGTTCCATAAATTGATTCTATCTTTGTGTATAATATTTCTTCTAGGTAGGCTAGTGTCAGGGTAGCATATGTCGGTGCCATTTTGGTTCCCATTGCTGTACCTAAGGTCTGGATGAAGTTCTCGTTGTTAAATTCGAAGGAGTTATTGTTGAGGATAATGTTTATACTGTCGATAATAAATTGTTTAGTAAACCTTGGGTGTAGAATTTGCGGAAATTTGTTAATCCAGTATGAGATTGCTTCTTTACCTAGGTCATGGGGTATGTTGCTATACAGGCTGCTAACGTCAAATGTAACTAGTTCAGTTCCTGGGTTTACTGTTTGTGGTAAGGAGCCTAGAAATTGTATGTTGTCTCTTATGTAGCTTCTTACTTGTCCGGTGAAAGGTTGTAGTAAAATGTCAATTAGGTTGCTAAGTCTGCTTGTTGGGCATGTTGGTCCTGCTACTATGGGTCTGAATGTAAGGTCACTTGGATTTGGGATACTAATGTATTCTGATTTTTGTGTGTTGATGGCATGTTTAATCTCATTTGATTTGTGTATTTTGGGTAGTCCGTAAAAGTAGTTTGTTTGTGTCATGAAGTTGGTTAGGAAATCTCTTTCTTTCATTGTAAGAATGTTATTGTATGTTGTGCAAAGTTTTGTGATTTTTGAAATGGTGTTGTTGTCAATGTTAGTGCTAATTTGTTTATAGTAATCTTTGTTCCCTAGTGCTTCTATAATTTTCGATTTATAGTAGTTTTTGTCCATGATGACTACAGCGCTGCCTTTGTCTGCTTCTTTTATGATTGTGTTATTGTTATTAAGGAGGTTGTCTAGTGTCTGGTTTTGTTTAGATGTTAGGTTACTGGTAGGTTTAGTTTTTCTCTGGGTGTTGATGTTCCAGAGGTTTTCGAAGAAGGTGTTTAGTTCTTTTGTATTGTTGTGTTTGTTAGGGAAATATGTTGATTTGTTTTTTACTAATGAATCATCTGTTTTGTTTTCGTTATTATTTAGAGGTTCTATTAGTCTAAGTTTACGTTCAAATTCTGTAAGGTCCTTCTTTAATTCGGTGACATATAAAAACAAGTACAGACACATGTATAAACAGGAACCCATCTGCACTCGGACACGTGTGCATTTGCACACCCTCACACATGGAACGAATACATACCCCATGTGAGTGTATTCATACACACATGCAGAAAATAATATGAATGTGTGTATCTATCTATCTATCTATATATATATATATATATCTTTCTATAATTCTATTTATATTTCTATCTACCCTCAATCTTCCTTCCCCCCTCTCTTACTTTTTCTCCCTCCCCCTACCTATCTATCTACTCACCCATCCTCTTTTCTACTCATCTCTCTCTCCAAACCCAAGCAAACATCCTCACCCCCAACCACCCACACATCCACATTCATGTGTGAACCCAGCAGGGACACCGTCATGAATGACCGGGAATGACCACACCCACACATACCATACAGATTCGACCGACAGCAATGAAAGCAATAAAACCTAATACACAAATGTACTTAAATGACCAAACACTGGCTATATTTTTATCTCAACAAGATAGCATTTTTTTCTGTCAAACGGAACAAACATTTTTTCTGTCAAATGGAACAGACACTTTTAAATGAAAGAAAAATGAAACGTTTTCTCAAATGAAACACTTTTATCAAATGGAATTTACATCTGAAGAGAGCATAATGGATAAACGATAAATGCTCGAAACGCGTTATGAAATTATATTTAAAAAACTTAAAATGTTAAAATGATAAGATAATAAACAATTATTGAAAAAAATGTTTTACTAGCGTTGGTAACCACAATTCTTTATATATATATATATATATATATATATATATATATATATATATATATATATATAGAGAGAGAGAGAGAGAGAGAGAGAGAGAGAGAGAGAGAGAGAGAAATGAAAATAGAGAAATAAAAATCTAAAAATTACAAATCTATTTCATCTGCAGTTGTTCAATGCAAAATGAATTCAATAAAAGTATGTTTAATTTTACTTACGTCCGGACTTTCAAAGATTAGAATCTTATAATGAGAATAATTATATGGATAGATAAGTTGGCAGTTTTTTTTTTCTCATTTATCTATATCATTGCTCTACCCCGTATATTAAGCTTAAATCATTTCCCGATAGGTTTAAACCTCTAAAAGTATACATCCTACATCCTACTTTTATTTTTATACTTCATATATATATATATATATAACTTCTTTGTGATATAGCAGGAAAAATCCCAGCAGAGTGCTCGATTAATTAAGAATTAAAGTCAAAAATTTTAAATTAAGAGCGTAATATTTATTTATTTTGGTACAGAAAAATTAGTACAACTTTCTTCAGCTTTTGTTGTCAACAAAATGACAAGAAAACCTGAAGAGAGCCGGATGGCTAAGCTCTTCTGTGCTTGAAACCGACGATACGAATGTTGTACTTATTTTTCTGCACGAAAATAAATATATATATATATATATATATATATATATATATATATATATATATATATATATATCAGTAAGAGCATAAGAAAAAGTAGAGGAAAAAACGGGAGTATTGATTTACTCCTCTCCAGGAGTTAGGCACAAGGCCAGTTTTTATCTTACTCCCACAAGTAAGATGTGACCCAAGGTCGGGTCGAGAAAGTGTGGTTTAAAAAATGCCTGGGCAGCCCCGTCGGCATTCCCCGGTAGGGGCGCCTCAGGCAGTAAGCAATAAACTTACTCCTCCCCAAAGAGGGGAGGCGAAGCCTGGGAGGGTGGACCTCCTAGAACTGCACAGGACAGCCCCATTGACCGGCGTAAATCAAGCCCCAAAGGCCAAGACAATACCCGTCTATGGGGTGCAGTATCCATCGGAACAGATACTACACTTTGATCTTAGCCAAAAGGCCAAGAAAAAACGGGAGTAGCTAAAGAAGAATATTTTATACAGGGAATATTCCATTGTCTAAGTTTATGTAGTTTTCTTGGATAATAATCTTCAATAGGAGAGAAAGACATAATAGAAGCCCGTTCTTTGTTAAATTATACATTTAGAGTGATTGAAAGAGGAGGAGTTGGAGTGAGAAGATGAGGACAGAGACATACATGCATATAGAGTGATGGCGAAATATACATTAATAGATTAAAATAGCGAAATAGAGGGGGAGAAAGAGAAGGAGAGGGCGTTGACACCAAGAGATAGACAAACAAACGAATCGATAGATACCGGGTTCAAGTCAAAAGCTCACACCCACACACACACACACGCACACACTCACACACACACACACACACGCACACGTGTTCTGACGCATCTTGTTTAACGCCGGGGAAAATAATTACGAATAATTCTTTAGAAATGTAAATTTTTAAAAAGTATTTCAGATTTCTTCTCGTGGCGCTAACACTCTTATGTTCTGACACAATGGACTGTTATGATGGCCTTTCTCTATTCAAACGGGCCGAGAAACTTTCAATCGATTATATCACTTGAATTTCTTTCAAGGCTTTTTTATTATTATATCGTCAAATTGAATAAACGCTCGGTATTTTGATAAAATCGATTAAACACTTTACTACAAATTTCCGAGGCTCAGAAAAGTGGATAATTTATCAAATGTACTATTATTGTTTTCAGAAAGCAAAAAAAAGAAAATCGTTGCAGGCGATATTTACTTTTGTTGTTGTATACTTTTGCGTCTTCAATTTGTAAAGATTTATTCTGCGTATGTATTCATGTTAGAATATTCAATAGTGTATTTAAACACTATCGGTATTAATATGGTAGTTGCTCGACAAAGCTCCAACCTCTGGTTACCCCTGTAAAACGTTCTACAACAAACACTCGTCTAGCTATCACCACTGCAAAGAACTGTTTACCTAAAACCTAATAGAACTTCTATGAACATACTTTCGTTCCAAGAACTTCCCGTTCTTTTGAACACAATACCACAAGACTGATTCCCTGGATATTACAACACGATCGTCCTCAAGTCAAACGACAATAAATACTTGTCGCTCCGTCCTCTTAAAAAATGTAAAGTTGTCGACCGTAGTCGAGGGCGATCCAAATGCTCGTTTTTCATTAGTTACTACACCGAGGTATAAAGGAGGGAACAACACCTTTCCCATGATTGATCCACTAACCTTTGAACCTTATTTTATAATGCGGAGTGCTTCACAACGGGGCATAAATAAAAATGTTTTAGTATTTTGGATAACTCGATCGAGGATTGAACCCTTGTCTCCTAGCTCATTTTCGAACACGCTTTCAATTATGCCAAATGGGCCGCTCAAAAATCTACACATTCGATCAATCATTTCTACTTCTCTTATAATATTGACAATCTGTGTTACTCTAATCTTCAATTGGCTTTTTGGCTGTTTAAGTGTTGACACATTAGTACAAAAAAACACACACTTAATTATCTATATATTAATCCGATAGCGTGTGTGTTCGTGTGTCACGCTTCCGGCAAAAGCTCTGCGCATGCGTGCCGCACCTAAATTTTGAAAAACATTCAAGTAGCCTGCGTTTAGGAATATTTACATGTGTTTTCCTCTGGCGCAATTGTTAGCGAGGTAATCTTTTTTTACTTCGGCTCGACTGGTTTATAGTTCGATCCCAACCAACCTCTAAGATTTTTATTCTACATTTCGAGGGGAAGGGGAAGAAATAATACATTTTTTTATCACCTGGTTAAAAACTACTTTTTTGTGTTGCTTAAAACTATTTTTTGTTTTTATGTTGGCGTTTTTAATGGCATTGTCTATTTAATTACGTTGACTGCTTAAAAAGTAGGGTATCGGTCAGTATTATTTCGTTGTTGTTTTTTTTTTTTTGAACGGATGGCATATCAACCTTTTTTAGTAGATATGCGCAGTGTCCATCGTACACGAGTTACTATTTTAAACAATTATTTCACTCTTATCCAGAAGGGAGGGGCTCATAATAAAGCAAGCGTAACTTACTAACCAATAGAGGGTGCTTTGTTACATTAGGACCCGTATTGAAAACATAATTTCGTGTAATTTACACGGGTTCCGCTAGTTCCTTTTAATTTAAATCAATAATCCTTTTTTTCACTCTTAATGAATAAAGCGACACATAAAAGTGTGTACCATATTGAAAGGTTTAGTATTTCACGTAGTTTAAAATAATTTTTCTTTCATAATATACTGCTAGCCTATCGACTCGGCGTAACCCGAGATCTGTTACGTTCAGATTGAGTTTGTATTATCTAAATTACTGGTTTTATATAAAAAAAAGTAGAAATAAAAAACAAGTAACGAACGAAATATTTTACAAAAACATAAAAAGTTATTCCCTTATTTGATTTATCCTTCTAGGGGATTATTTAAGAATTTCTTGATAGTAACAAATTATTATTTTTTTTTTTGTAATAAATGAAGTGCGCTTGTGAATTGCCAATAACATGGTACAAGAATAACGATTGAGAATTGGCATGGTAGAATAAAAGATTCATTTACCAACTTAAATCGTTATGCGGCCCAACGTTTAAAATTTGACCGACTTCATTTTATATATTTGATTTAATTAAATGTTATCAGAAGTCTCCAAAGGACAGACGGGAAAGTGGATGTCTGATTAGAAGGTTATGTTTGACTAGCGTGTGAAATGAAAGTGGGAAAAGTGAATGGCGTTAGAAGTGACGTCATCGAGAAAGATTGTAAAGGTGTTGACATAAAAAAGGAGCACCCTAGTAAGCGAGTCTAGCAGATGATGCCTTAAAATCAGTAATATCAAACAGACTGAGCTTGTCTCTTTTCCTTCCTCAACGTGGCGTGACAAAAATTAAAATAACACAGAAATTATTTGTCGACGTTATTTTATATTTAATTAATGGCCATAGGAGAAATTTCGTTGCTGTGCCTTACACTTTCTTTTATCATACGCTAATACGAACCATCCTTCTTTACGGAGGTGAAACTTTGCCACTGCGACATGAGGATATGCACAGGCTACAGGTCTACGATCACAGCTGTTTGCGTCAACTGAGCCGCATCAAACCATTGGACTAAATCCCCAATGTCGAACTCCGTATTCTTACTTTTTAGCTCACGTGGTACTGGTTCCATGTACAGTTTAGTCTTCTGCTGAAATGAGTAAACAAATATACTTTCGTATTATAAGATAACTGATGGGATGGGAAGTGTATAATAGTCATGCCCAGCAGCTATCGATGATTTTAAATAATGTTTGCTTTGCATCGTTTAATTTCATATTTCTATAAGAATTTAATATACATACGCATATATATATATATATATATATATATATATATATATATACATATATATATATATATAAGAGAGTTTGAATTATCTACTAGACACAATCCTCGAGTGTAGTCGGTCTCTCTGTACAAACGGATTCAGGAAAACCTGACATGAAGCTACTTCCCCTACAAGTAAACCCTGACCAAATATTCAAAATAACACAGTATTCGAAGCCCAAATAAGATCCCCTCGGCACGGCTATACACTGGCTCATACGAGGAATGGTGCGCTTTTACCAAGTTATGTTACATCAAGCAACAGCACTTAGCTGGATACTCTACCAGACTAGATGAATTCTTGTCCTAATATCCGGTAAGACCAAGAGACCACATGAAAGATATACTATAACATAGTTAACTGGTCGATTGGGGGGAGCAAAAATATTAATATTCTTAACTTCCTTACTAACCCAATGTTTTACAAGAAAAGGAGAACTTTAATGGAATATTCGAATAGCTATGTGTCTCCTAAAGAGATCAAGTGTTAGCAACAGGAATGGGGTCCCTTGATTTCTGAGAACTTCAACTGAAGTTGATTGAAACAACCACACACACATGTATATATATATATATATATATATATATATATATATGTATATATATATGTATATATATGTGTATATATATATGTATATATATATATGTATATATATATATGTATATATATATATATATATATAGTCTAAAGAAGCTTTGTGTCATTTTTAACAAAGAAAGAAAATGTAGTTTAAACTTCCAGAGAAACTAACTAAATCCAAGGTATCGCAGACTTAGCACTTGCATAAGCTGACTTACTGCTGGAAGATTCACAAATAAAAAAGGGGATTCAAGTATCTAACAGTGAAACTAAAACAGGGGACCTTAACTTGAGCGTGAAATATTAAAACGGGGATCATCAGCTGTTTACCATGTAACTGTTTCGGAGATTTAAAAACAGGACGGTTATAATATGCATGGCTCTCCAGTGGTACTGATCAAATGATCACTTCCCCAATAATCAAATGTGGAAATAATTCAGCTTTAATTTCACTAAAATATACATAAATAAATAATAATATAATAATAAAAATAATAATAATATATATATATGCATATATATATATAGATAGATAGATAGATAGATAGATAGATAGATAGATAGATAGATATATGATAAAAAATAGAATTAATATTCCAACGTAATGAAAAATGAGAAAAGGAAAACCAAAAATATTTTTTTGTATTTATAAACGTTTCGTCTTTATTCCAAGACTTCCTCAGGATGATTGGTCGGACGAAATTGACACTCAGTATAAATAATTGAAACCAGTTTTTCTTTTTTATATTTTCCGTATATATATATATATATATATATATATATATATATATATATATATATATATATTAATCAAGTTAAAATATTTTAACAAAATGAACATAAAACCAATATTTTTTCAAAAATGCTACATAACGAGTAAAGCATCTATAAAATGTAATAAACACTGCTACAGTCGACGCTAATTTATCTGCGTTTCGACTATCTTACATCTTATCAAGACTGTGGAGACACCAAAAAAAAGGACACCCAGCATAGTTGCAAGTGTAATTCGTTTGTACATTTACATTTCGTGTTTCAGGAGAATTAAATAGGAATCAAGTTAAAAGTCTTAACAATAAGCAGCCATGTCCAGTGAATAATTAACAATAGACGATACTTGTTGTTGTTGTTTTTGTTGTTGTCGTTGTTGTTGTCGCGCGAATCGGACTTCTGCACGAAGATCGTGCCTCAGGGGTGTCTGCTCTGCATGAAGACTTTCACCTTGGCCATAGACATTATTTATACTTGCAAGATCGCATGCGTTTACCCCCGCAACCCAGAACGGCAAGGCTCAGCGATTGCATACGAATTCGGTGAAGGTTTGCTCCAGCACATACATAGGAATAGCGGTTGAATAGCGGAAGAAACGTTGCCATTCTCATCCTAGTGATTTGCGGTTGTGACACTACCATGCTGCCACTTCCCCAACCATGGCTAGGAAGGCTTCAACTTGGTGGAAGTTTTACGTAGTCTTTTAATTACTCGTACCTTTTCTTCTTTATCGTGGAGAGGTGTCGTCTCGATGTTGTCTAGTGGTTGAGTTTTTTCTTCGCTTCTGTACTGCCGTAGACATTGCGCCCGTCGTGTCTACAACAAAAACCTTCCTAACACGATTCGGGATCCGAACAATCTTCTAAATTTTTATTAGTTTTATTCAGGCGTCAGTTTTCTGTCGCTCTGGGAGATGTTTTACTAACCGTTGAGGGAGAGATCAAATTACTACTTTATCGTAGTTAATTCCTAGCTATCTATGGTCCATTAAGTCCTTAGCCATTCGAGGAGGGGGGAGAAGGAATTTCATTACGCCTGTATTCTTTTACGGAAATACATCCCGCTGTTCATATGCTGACTACATGGAGAAAATGCGGCTGTTCAGCTTGCTTCCAAAAACCAGACTCGAGAAACTCAGTTTCCCACACAAGACCCGGTGACGTCACAGAACCTCTATGCACAGGTTCATTCGTCACAGCCTGACTCCCTTGAACCCCCGACATAAAAGGTTTCATCAAAATGGTGGCCTGTCAAAGTTTGTGAGCTCCAACTGTGAGAACCAGTTTTATTTTGCACTCGACTGTACGGGTCTACCCGCAGTAAATCGCGCAAGCCAACCCAAACGATCTCCACAAATACGTCTACTCAACATGCGTCCGGCCTCACGGGGCCATTATCCAACAGAAGGCCAATGCTGCATGCAGAAAACTTTAAAAGTGAAGAAAAAGAAAAGATGAAGATTTAGTTGAGTTCGTACAATAAGCTTGATTTTTTTCTGACTATTCGATCTATTTTACAATCATTAAGGAAATGGCGTGAAGTTCTGTAGCGGAAACACTTAACCAAAATGATGAAGCTACAGGGTGTTGCAGAAACATCGAACACTTGACAAAAAGCAAAGGAAATAGGAAAAAAAAAGTTGTAGCTGATGAGTTTAGTTAGAGTTACATACGACATTATTTTTCGGTACAACTGCCGCCGGCGGAAACGACAATCTCATGACGGGCACGAAATGGGTCACATACTTTTGTGACCATGTCCTTGTCTATAGTGGCGAACGTATCCACGATGGCAGCCTTCAGAGAGTCGACCGTGTTGTGGGTGTGCTTGTTTGTCTTGGCCTCAATTAAACACTAGAATAAATAGTTCAGCGACCAGTGGTAAGGAACATTGTTTAGTGGCCACGGCTGGGTCGTCTTTTCCTTGTGTACAAGAGTGGAGTCTTGCTGGAAGACGTAGGGGCGTGCGGCGGCAATATCGTCCATCCAGGGCTTCACCACGCTCCGCGGCATCACCTAGTATTTCGTTTACGTTTTTGTTGAATTTCGGATTTTTCTGCAACACCCTGTATACACCTGTACTCTAACTATGGATCAAGTAGTAAGTTTGTTAATGTTTATGACCTTTCAGTCAGTATAAGGTCAAAGAGTTTTTTGTTCTTTTTAGAATCACCAGTTTTGACAATGTTTCTTTTTAGTGATGGTGTTTTTAGAGTGTGTAAGTGCATTTATTTAATTTTATATTTTGGTATGTTTTTTGTTTCTATAAGGTTTGAGATATTATTTGGGCCATTCTTTTGAAGATATTTTTTTTTAATTGTTTGCTTGGTTACAAGATAATTACCATTTATATGCAGGTTATTTTGCATTTGTTTCTTGTCAGATGTAATTATTTTGTTAATACTACTTTTTTAATTAAATATATTTGTACAAATTAGTTTCTTTAACAAACCCTGTTTT
>OY744516.1:3829740-3844740 GCA_963556195.1 Sepiola atlantica | reverse complement strand
GAGATATGTTTCAAAATCATTCTGTTTTGATTGTTTTAATTCGTCGTAACATATAATGAACTTAATAGGTTATCATTTATTCATGTGATTCTCTTTATCGCTCTAACTTTATCTTATCCGTACACATTTAGAGAAAGACTGATTCCCTTTCTGCAGACTACTCATCTATTTTCATACACCATGGACACGTATGTAAATTAGATTTCAAAATAATAAGTGCCTCCTATGACGATGATGATGATGATGATGATGATGATGATGATGATGATGATGATGATGATGATGATGATGATGATGACCCAAATCAGTTAGTATGAAACTTAAAGTGGAAACACTACCTTACCAAAAAGAATGAACCGACAAAACCTGGATGGGGAACGAAACTTGAAATTCAGATCCGAAAACTGCAAAGAGAATCTAAAGCCGTAAATAGGATGACAGAGAACAACACACGATGGATGAAGGGAAATATGCCTAACAAAGGAGAAAGACTAAATAAAAAACATGAAGAACCGAAAGAAAAGATAGCAAAAGAGGGAAGACTGACATGTAACAGATCGAAATCGAAAGAGTACAAACAAAATAAGACTTTTGAAATCAATGAAAGCCAGATTTATGAAAACGTAAATGAAGGAAGGACAAGAACAGAACAACCGGACCCGACAGAAAATAAACACTTCCGGAGTAATATATGGGGAAAGCGACAAGATCACAACAGAATAGCCAAATAGCTGAAAAACACAAAAAAAAACGAGCTTTAGGAAATTGAAGAGGCAAACAATTAAATTACTGAATAAACACTTTTGACTACATACTCGTTTAAAAAAGTATCAATCTGTAACACCGGCCGTTCTTACACAGGAGAAACAGCACCGGTTGTCACTATAAATAGTGCGAGTCACCAGAGACACTGAAGACAAAGCACAGTCTTGTAACTGTCTAGCCAAGAGCTAGTCAGTTTCTTACTTTGTTAATACACTTGTTAAACCAATCCTCGACTTGACTTCCTTTATTTATTATTTACTGTGGAACAACTTCACAACACAATCCTTCGTGAAAAGCTGACGCAAAACATGAGAAAATGTACCAGAATAGATTACAAAAGGTAGAACTACACTTATAGCGAAATACTACTAAAAAAGGAACAAGTCCAAGCAACTAAACCCGAATAACCTGTTTACTTACCATGTGGAAAATCCTAACCGCACAACCAAGAGAACAGATCTGCCATGCTCTTTATAATCGTGGACTATTCCCCAAGGAACAGAATGGGTGCCGGAAAGGGAAAAAACGAACGCATCACCTGTAATACATAGGTCAAAAGATCTTGAGAGACATAAAAAGCAGAACAAAAACATATACATGGTATGTATTAACTACAATAAAGTCTATGACAGAATATTTTAAGAATTGATAGTTGAATGCTTAACCCTAATGCTAACCCTAATGCTTAACCCTAATGCTTAACCCTAACCATAACCCTAACCCGACCAAGATACTCAAACTTATTTAGAAAACAATGTGAACATGGAGACTGAAACTAAAAGCTAGAGGACAACACCTGACAGAGATAAAATTGCAGAGAGACATATTCGAACTGTGATTATTATAGCCATGATGCAATTGAACAACATACCCAGTAAATGTGATATCAGTTACAGATTAACGAATACAGAACAAAGAATAAACAACCTCATGTATATGGACGACCTGAATCTATTTGCAAGAACAAAACGGAACTGAAAAAGCTGATGAACACGAAAAGAATCTTCAGTCAGGACATTCAAATGAAATTCGGAATGGAAAAGTGTACACTGCTAGAGAGGAAAAAGGGAAAACTGGAGACAGCGGAAAGGAAGGTACTGCTCAACCAAGATGAGATGAAGGATCTTAGCTAATATGATAGCTATAAATATTTGAGAGTTCTGGAAGCAGACACCATAAAATCAACAGAAATGAAAAAGAAGATTAGAAAAGAATACGTGAGACGAAAAAGAAAACTCTTAGAAACTAAGTTATATATTAGAAATCCAGTAAAAGTTATAAACATCTGGACAGAATCACAAGTTAAATATTCTGGTCCATTCATAAACTGAACAAAGAAATAACTTAGGCATATTGATCAGAAAAGTAGGAAACTAATGACCATGAACAATGTACTAAACCCGAAAGATGATACTGTTCAACTTTATGTGAACAGTGAAGAAGGGAGAAGAGGACTGGTAAGTATAGAATACTGCGTGAAAAAGAAAGGAAAAGAATTGGGAAAAATACATGACACAAATCACAGAAAGGCTTATCTTCGGAGTAAAAGACACCGTCAAAATAAAAAATACATGGAGTTGCGAAAGCAGAAACAAAAAGACGAGAAAAACAAAATGGAAAGAGAACTAACTTCATTGACGATTCATAAGAATGACAGAGAAAAAAAACTCACGAATATGAAACACCTAGACATGGCTGCGAAAAGGATACTTGAACAAATAAACGGAATCCCTACTGAGATCTGCACAGAACAATGCGATTAAAACTAACTACATCAAAACTAAAATAGATAAAACAAAAGAAAACAATTAACGTAGACTGTGGGCAAAGAGACGAAACGGTAAATCACATAATAAGTGAATGCAGCAAAGTGGCACCAAAAGAATATAAAAACAGATATCACTTCGGGGAGCAAGCAGTAAACTGGGAAATATGCAATCGACTGTATTTTTAACACAGACAAATGGTATAGACATAAACCGGGGTCAGTACTGGGAAGTGTAAATCACATAATCCTCTGAAACATCTAGGTATAAACAGATAAACACATCCACGCAACGAGCCGGACATCATGACAGTAAACAAGAAAGAAAAAACTGCCAAATTGCAGATTTTGCCGTCCCAGCAGTTGGAAGGGTAAAGTTTAAAGAGACAGAAAAACGAAGCAAACATAGGGGAATTGCCAGAGAATTAAAAGGAATATAGAATATGGAGACAGTGAATATAATAATAAAAGTCCTAGAAGCACTAGGAACAATTCCGAAAACCCTGGGGAAAAGACTATGAGAAATCAGAATCAATGTGAAAACTGAAACTTTACAATTATGAAAACAACTGAAATCTCAAAGAAAATCCTCGAATGCGGCAACCAACCAACGTAAACTAAAAACGCTAACCAGCCACATAGAATTTGAAACAGAAATATAACAAATACATGGAAGGAACACCACGCGAACCCGATGGAACTGAAACTACAAGAAATCTTATAGCCCTCCCCCAATATGCCGGCACCAGCTGTGGCTGATATCACAAACAAATAGTCGTGAAGGATCAAGGAGGATGGAAAGACGGTTATTATTTTGTTTTTAATTTCAATGACCATTCTATTAAGAGAAAATAAACACAATTCAATTTGTAATTATCAAAATTACGTCACACTGACACAGGAGATCTTATCTGATAGTTTTATTAATACATAGAAAATGAACCGTTTCTTGCAAGCCGCGTTCAACAATACATCCAAAACGAATAAAAAGCGTACGTTTATTGTTATGTGGGGCGAAAGCTAGTCATGTTTACACTTTTTTAAATAGGCTTTTTTTTAATTCGCTTTAGTTTTCAATTATTTTGTTTTGATTTCAATGAATATTTGCTTAATAATAAATACTACTAAAGTGGAAAAAAATAATTAAATGTAATTATCAAAGTTACGTAGAGGCGAGAAACACACACGAGATCTTATCTGATATTGTTTTTTTTAATACAAACAGAATCAACCGTTTCTTGTAAGTCGCGTTCAACAATACAGCTGAAACGAATACAAATTTTACGTAATAAGAAGCTAGTCATTTTCAGTTTTTTTTAATGGAATTTAAAAAAATTCCTTTCAACTTTACGTTATTACATTTTTAATTTCATTAAATATTCTCTTAATCTGTATATTCATTACGTTTCGTCATTTATCGCACTGACAGTGAGATAAAAACGCCAAATTCATATTCACAATCGAAGAATAACTTTTTAATATACTTATCATGTGTATGTGATCGGCGTTATACGGTTAACTTATTTTCATATTGTTATACAAAAGCACATCTCATTCATTAATTACTAGTTTTTATTGTTTTTATTGTTTTCTAATTCAGTGTTTGTTTTTCTCTCAGCTTAACACATAGTTCTCTTTACGGATATTTTCATATCGTTGATAAATGCTTAGCATTTTGGGTAAAAAGATTTTTTCAGGTCCTTTCCGGTCAATTTACGTCTTGGGTTTGCGATTCTTAGATTCCTCAATTTTAAATTTAAAAAAATAATAATTCGATGTGTAATCATAAAAGTTACGTATAGGCGAGAAACACACACACAGATGGATATATCTTGTCTGATAGCTTTATCAATACATAGATCCGGCCTTTGAAATTTTTTTTAAAAGGCTCAAGTATTGTTGCCACATCTGAGCTAGTGCATCATCCGCTAGTCTCTCCCTCTCGGACAAGGTCAAAAAAATAGTTGCCAACTTAATAGGTCCTTCACTATCAACCAAGTTCCAGCCCCTTTCCCATCGACGCAATGCAGCTTCCTTGTGCACGTTTTACAAGTACTTCAATGGATTGTGATCTGATGAACTTGCTGCTCTGGTACCCCAACGACGTAAATAAACTAAACCAACGCGACAATCTTCTAAATCCCATCCATACACTGTGGGGGTCCCGAGATGCCGAAGAGCTTTCTACTCCAAAAGCTTCTTTCCTCGTGCTGCTAGACTCTGGAACTCCTTCCCTGCTCCCTGCTTTCCTAGCCGTTACTGACATGCAGAAATTTAAAACTAATGTAAACAGACATCTCGCTGCGCAGTTCTTAAATTAGGTTGAACCCCCCCCCCCACACACACACACAAAAAAAATAATAACCGTCACCCTTTTTTCTCAGTAGCCCCTTACGTCTACAGTGGCGGCCTGCCTTGTTTGGGGTGAACTATGTTAAAAAAAGTAAATCTATGAAAGAGTCAAATCTAAATTGAGTATATAGTTGATTGTTGTTCGATATCTACATATGCACTTTCTTTCCTTTTTAATGATTCATTACAAGAAATGTGACACGTTGACTACCCGATTTGAATCAGAAAAACAGTGAGTTTGCAAAGCCAGTTAAATATAAAAATAAAAAAGACAACATTCAAAATTAGTCTTTTAATGCTCGCAATTTTTCTATCTATCTATCTATCTATCTATCTATCTATCTATCTAACTAGTTCTCTATCTGTCCATCTAGATAGCTCTCTCTCGCTCTCTCTCTCTCTCTCTATCTATCTATCTATGTAACTGGTTCTTTATCTATCTATCTAGCTAGCTAGCTAGCTAGCTCTCTCTCTCTCTCTATCTATCTATCTATCTATCTTTCACTCTACATGTACAGGTTAAATAGTATTATTATTTGTTATTATATTCCCTTTTGTTTATAATGGAGTTTGATTTTGTCCTTTTTTATTGCGTTCGAGTGTTAAGAAAAAACAGAGCGAAGGGAGCTAGAGGGAGAGAGATGCGAAATCGAGAGTGATAGAAACAGTATAAAATAAAAGCGGAGTCTAAGTGGAGTCATTGAAAGAGGAAGAGAGTGATAAACATAATCTTAGTAAGCGATGGAGGTCCCCAGATGCCGAAGAGCTTTCTACTCCAAATGATTCTTTCCTTACTAATGTAAACAGACATCTCGCTGAACAGCTATCAATTTAGCCCCCCCCCCCCCAAAAAAAAAAAAAAAACACTCACCCTTTTTCTCAGTAGCCCCTTATGTCTACAGTGGCGATCTGCCTTGTTTGGGGTGAACTTTGTTAAAAAAAAAATGCACATTAAGGTTCATTGGAACAGTTAAAATTATTTTTTTCTTTCAAACATAACTCAATCCTCAAACCAAAGAATATTTTAGCATATATTTTGTGTGATTAAAATATATATAAAAAAGCTTTAGGGAAACAAACGTTGATTAACTCAGCTTTAGTATAATAATACATTTCAGTTTGGTTTGGTTGTTTTGTTTTATGGTATATCAGTCGTTTTCGGGTGATTTAATGTCGACTCCGGTCATTTTGGTAAAGGTTTGTTTTGGTTTGCTTGTTTTGTAGAGGAACAAAATGTTTTTGTTTTTGGCTTTGCAGGAAAAGGAAGAAAAAAAACAATAACATTAATGTTGATGCATTTTTTGGTCACGAAGCCGGCATCTTCAGGCAACCTGATCTGATAACACTAATAACAGACTTGAAATCTACAAATAATGCAATCACACATTTAAGGATGTATATTTTCGGTTTTACTTATCGTAGAATTAAATTATATATTAGAATTTTTTTGTTTTACTTTTCTTTATTACGAATTTGGTTAATATTAGCTTTAGGTGGATTCTAAAAAATGCCGCTCGGCACTATTTCCAAACACCTTATTATCGGATTAAAACCGTTATATTCAATGAGTTTTACAACAATTACGTTTAATTTGATTTAATACAAAAGATACAAAATTTTTTTTTTTCTACGCTAACTCGAGGCTGATTTCAAAATGGCATTTTTGTTTACACGGATTTACACGCTAGTTTGAGATATTTCCAATATGGCTGTTCGACGCTGAGTGATGCATTCTGGTCATGAATGCATTCAACCAAAATTCCTACAAACTTTTTATTCTTATAGAATTAGTAATTTTATTTTCCCGTAATTTTTTTGTACCGAATAAAAAAAATGAAAAATATCTCTTTATGACCAGAATGCATCACGTAGCGTAGAAATATATCAAACCAGTGCAAACAAAATAGCCATTTTGATAATAACCTCGAGTTAATAGCATTTTTTCTATTAGATTTCATTCAACGTATTTTTGTCAAACGAATATTTAATATAACTGAAAAAGTCGGAAGCAACATCGGCCGAAACGTTGTGAATGCAACAACCAAGATGCGAATAATCCAAATAATACAAATTATAATTCCTCCATCTAAAAAATTGTGAAAAATAGAACCACATTTCTTTAACCTAAATCTTAGTAATTTATTTTTGTACGCGTGGAAGGTAGACATATTTGAAATCGATTAGGCGTGTTACAACCGGTTGGGTTGTGGCTGTGGAAATGTGATACTAATAGGAAGGAAATTGTAAAACTGTAAAAATGAAATGGTGGGGAGTTTGTGATCGGAAATTCTACAACAGTTGACGCAAATTGAACACATCTCGTCAAATTGAACACTTCATTCATCAAATTATCTGAATATGTAATAGTTATGTGATTATAATCCGTATGAAATAACAACAGAATAGAGACAATGACTTACGCTCAAAAATCGAATATAAACCTTCTACTACTACTACTACTACTACTACTACTACTACTATTATTATTATTATTAGTAGTAGTAGTAGTAATTTATGTAACATTTCGATTTTTCGGACTACTATTCTCATCTTCATTGATATTCTCACAACGTTTCGGTTCATGTAACCTCCGACCTTCTTCGGTTTCTTCTTGTCGAACTCGGGAATCTTTGTCGAACTCGGAAGTCGATACGGAATTTACAACTCGACCCTTTATTTAATCCATAGGGGTCGTTTGTTCTCGTTCTATCAGCTATGACCGGGTAAAGTCTTAAATAATTTGTAATTGTATTTTTAGTATCGCCCGCACTGAGGATTGAACCTTCCACATCCAGAACTTAGAGCTGATTATTAATTAGCACGTTGCACCATGGTTGACGGAACGAGAACAATCTATCCCCGTGGATTAAATAAAGGGTTCCGTTCGAAATTCCGTACAGCTCGAGTGGCGTTTGGGACTTTATAAGCGGTGACACATTAATATAAGAAAATCCCGAGTTCGACAAGACGCACCTGAAGAAGGTCGGAGGTTACATCGGCCGAAACGTTGTGAGAATAACATCCAAGATGAGAACAGTAGTTCGAATAATCAAAATAATCCAAATTATCAATCCTCATCTCAAATTTTTTTAACAAATGAAGTGGTGCGAAGTTCGTGATTGGGAAGTCTTTAACATTTTACACCAGTTTTAATGATAATTTTATGCAGTAAACTGAACACTCCTCATAAAATTAAACAATTTATTCATGCTGATTTTTTAAAAAATTATCTGAATATGTAATATTTAAGTGATTATAATCTGTATGAATTTACGCAAGAATAGAAGCGAATCGAAATAACTACTACTACCACTACTACACTACTACTACTAATAATAATAATGGTGATTATGATGATGATGATGATGATAATAATAATAATAATAATAATAATAATAATAATAATAATAATAATAATAATAGCAGCAGCAGTAGTAGTGTTTTGTTTTTTTCGGATTATTCGGACTACTATTCTCAGCTTCGTTGGCACCGTCACAACGTTTCGGCCGATGTAACCTCCGATCTTCTTCGGGTACATCTTTTCGAACTTAGGAATCTTTATGTCGAAATCGGGAACCGATACGAAATCTCGTACCGAATCCTTTGTTTACTCCACGGGGTTAGATTGTTCTCATTCGACCAACCATCACCGGGTTGAAATGTTAATTATTGATGTTATACTTAGTTATTATCGCCCGCGGTAAGGATTGAACCTTCAACCTGCCGCAGACTGTCACTTAGAATCCATTGTTAATCTGCGCCACGGAGACAATGCTAGTGTGCATTTTGTTCAGTTCGCTTTTCTGCATAGGTTTTTCAACACTTTAGCATCAAGGTTGCACTTGAAGAAGGTCGGAGGTTACATCGGCCGAAACTTTGTGAAACTAACAACCAGTATGTGAATAGTAGTCCAAATAATACAATTAATGCGAAACATTACCAATACTACTAATAATTCTAATAGTTGTAGTAATAGTTAAATAGTGACAAGTTAAGTATATTACTTACAAGTTTTGTTTACGAATAAAAATAGAAAGGCGCATTGAAAGTAAAAATGTTTAACCAAAGTGAATATATTTGATCGAAAAAAATAAATCTATCAAAAATTATGCGATCTTAATCGAAATTTTCAGAATTCATTAAAAAAAAAAATACTAAAAACTCGGAAATTTTTAATGAAATTTTTTTTAAAAAATGTCTTGGGAGCTTTAAATACTAGTTTAATTTATAAACATTGTTGCCGCATTCAGGGTCTTATCTCTTTGTAAAGGTGGTCACTGAGGTTCGACTAGGGGTATTATAAGACGTATTTCCTTCTTTAAATAGAAAAATAGAGTAATGCAGATTAACTAGTTGTTTTTTATAAAATAAATAATTCATATCAACATTTATTTATTAATTAATAAATACGAAAAATGTGATTAAGATTTGACAATTCTCTAATTTTTAGTTGATTTTTTCAATCAGGGAATTCATCTTTTTTACTAAAGAACAAATAACTTTCACTTTTATTATTCGTTTCTAAATAAAACAATTTTTTTTCTTAATAATTCACTGTTTTTATTTGTTTTAAGAAGGTAAGGTCAAACATATATTTTCTAAAGAATAAATTAAAAAAAATAATTTTTTAATCTTAAATTTAAACAGTTTAAACCGAACCTTTTTTTCCGTTTGTTTTTTTCAATTTAATATTCACATTTTTAATCCATTTGATATTTATTCATGAAATAAGATTAATTATGTAATTCTTCCTGTTTCTTCATCAGTTTGAATAAATAAAATTATTAAATATATTAATTACTTACAGGGCTATCCAACATTGTTCGGAAATTATACAAAATTTTTTTTTTTTTTTTAACCTAACAGCCCTGTTCCATGGCCACAATGTTGCATCCTTCCACGGTACTTCCACGGAATGTGCTCCGACGAACTTACTGCACTTAAATGCCCCGAGCAACCTGAGTAGCAGCAAAATTCCACCCTTTCACTGTAGACGTCACTAGATGCCGGAAATTGGAATTCCCTCCCTACTCCCTGTTTTCCTGACTATACCAACATGCAGGACTTTAAATGTAATGTGAAAAAACATATTGCTGCACAACTTTCCACTTAGATTATACCCTTTAGATAATAATAATAATAATAATAATAATAATAATAATAATAATAATAATAATAATAATAATAATAATAATTATAATAATAATAACAACAACGAGGATATGATGGAATGAACAGGGGGGGGTGCACTAACCAGACCGCGACTAGAAGGGTACGGAGAGTATTGGGAGCTTGGAGAGTTGGGAAGGCTTATTGCCATTTAAATTTAAGAAAACACTAATGGTGGTTGCCAGCGAAAAATTAATGGTAAGCGGCTGTTGTGATAACGCAAAAATCATTTGCATTGGTTATCGAAAGAGGTGATAAGTACTGGAAATCTGGGGAGACGTGTTGTCATTCAGACTCCAGGAGACATCACCGGTTATTGTCAGTGAGCAATCAATGATGATGCCTTGCGTTATAACTCCGAGTGTGTAAACAAAAAAAACACCAACTCGAAGAAGAAGAAGAAGAAGAAGAAGAAGAAGAAGAAGAAGAAGAAATGAAAAAGAAGAAGAAGAAGAAGAAGAAGAAGAAAAAGAAGAAGAAGAAGAAGAAGAAGAAGAAGAAGAAGAAGAAGAAGAAGAAGAAAAGTGCTAGATAAGCAATACTGTGATGGTTAACAGTAGAGTGTTTAGCGAACAAAGGAATAGATTATCCTTATCCGTCCAGTAATGGGCTGATTCGGGATCAGTTTATTTGTACTTTGCTATTCATCCATTTAAATAATTATATTTCACATGAAAAAAGAAATCAGCAATAACGACGCGGACTAAGGGTGTGGGTGTGGGTGTGGGCGTGCCGCGTTCGAATTCAGCTCGTTCCACAGAAACACTTTAATCAAAACTCACACCTGACCTTGTGTCTAACCTCCTGGAGAGGAGGTAAATAAAGTACACATCCAGGAATCTGAATAGATTCTGTTTTGGTTACCTAAATCTTTGAAATGTTGAAACAACATCAAAGTTGATTTCTAATGTTATTTCAATATCTTTTGTTTTCAAATAAGTTGACAAATATCATAGGAATTAATATGAAAACCTCTTTTAACGGTGTTTGTATTTATTTGTGGAGTTTTAGCTTGACACACATTAACAAAATAATCAGAGAATTATCCCATTTTAATGATATTTTCAATATTCAATAACAAATGAATGTTAATATAAATATTGATTTGATTTAAAAAAGAAACTTATGGATTTTTGTCGCTCACTTAAATTTCTTTACCCGGGGACAAAATACATCTTATCATACCCATAGTCGAACTTCAGTGACCACCTTTACAAAGAGATAAAACGGTGAAGATGCGAATGAAAAAACTATAAAGGTAGTCAGTATTTAATTTTTTCAAACATTTTTTTAAATTTTTAATTTTATATTTAAATTTTAGATTTTTTAGTATCATTTTCCAACGAGAACTACTTTAAAAATGTTATGTCTTTTTTTTGTTTTTTTTATTATCTCCTTCTGGATGGTATCTCGTTGTTAAGGTGGTCACTAAGTTTGAACTATAGGTTTAACAAGATATACTTCGCCCTCTAAATGAAATGGCGGTAAAATAAACTTATTTTAATTAAATAATTACGTTATATAAACTTTTATTTATTAATTAATGAATACTGAAAATGTCATTTAAGAATTGATAATTCTATGCTTTTTGGGCGATTCAATCAGGGGTATTCGTTTATAGTTTCCAAACAAATAACTTTCATTTAAGCGAAATATTTTTGAAATCCACGATTGTGCAATTTAAATGAAAAATTCATATTTTTTTTCTTTGCAAGCTTTCGTTGTAGAACAACTTTGTCAGGCGAGACTGTCTTATAGTTTTTTTTTCTTTTCTTTTCTTTCTCATTTTGATGGTATTACCCCCGAGGGGTCGAATCATCGACCGGACTATACTTATTTTAACGTCTTTTTAGAACTTGACGTGCCTTTCTGCTTCTATCGTGATTCGACCCTTCGGGGTTAATACCATCAAAATGAGGAAGAAGTAAAGGAAAAATATCTATAAGACAGTCTCGCCTAACAAAGTTGTTCTACAACGAAAGCTTGCAAAAAAAAATTAAATAAATGAATTTTTATTTAAATTGCATGTTGTGTTGATTTTCAATATACTTCACTTATGTGTGCTTCAAAGATGTTGTCATTTCCTTAAGTAACTTTCACTTTCATTGCCCGTTCCTATGTTAACTAACTGACAGGAACACCCAACATTGTCCGGGAGTTAATAAGAACCAATGCGCCCCCCTCCAAAAAAAAATAGTCGGATGAAATTGAAATTTTGGAAAACGCTCTGAATTAGTATCTCATACATATTGTTTGATTTTCATAAAAATCGAATACACGTATTTGAAGTTTATAGAGCTCTTCTAAAAATAGGGGACGTAGAGATTCGGAAAATACAGGGGAACATAGAGTTCGGACCATTTCTATTGTCTTTCCCTGAAAATGTTATACATATGATTTAAATGTCATCAAAATAGAATAAGTTTTAAGAAAGGTTCTGCCCTCTATAGCTCCCTTAGTGGGGCACTTAGAGATTAAGAACCACTTCCATTGTCTTCCTCGAAAACTTCTACATGTGAATACACTTACAGTTTTATGTAGAGTCTGTAACCTTTCTTCTGTAGGAAGTACACACTCACAGACATTGACATGTAAGTATATACGGGCTGGCTTTGTCGGCTCGCTATCGTTTCGCAAACTTTACGACTCGAAATACTGTGAATATTAATTCAAAATATAAATTTACATTCATAACTTTGTTGAAAACACGAAATAAAATGTTTCTAATTTATTCATAAAGATAGATAAACATTCACATATTGGTAATTTCGATACAAATGGGTTTTCTTAACGTGGCCGTAAAGAAAAGATAAGAAAGAAGAACTTCATTAGCCTTTCACTTGCAATTCAGAAATAGATCGCAACTTGTTGCACATGAAGTCGGGTCATCTACAGAGAGGAGCATTTGAAAAAAAAATGTTAAATATTTGTCGAGGAAATAGAACAATATTGCGAAACAGAACTATTTATTATATTAAAAACAATCATTGAATTAAAAAAACAAAACAATTACAAAAATTAGTCAATTAATAAATGTTATTTTTTCAAAATCGATATCATAATAAGTAAACTTTGCGAATGATATCACATATACATGCGTAGTATAAAAAAAATATGCGTCTATTGTGTAAAGTTGACTTAACTTGACATAGGGCAAATTGACTTGGCTATTAGTGCGAGAAATGGCATCAACTGTCGCAGTCATTCATACACATGCATATATATACATACATACATACATACATACATGTATATACATATATATATATACATATATGTATATATATGTATATATATATATATATATATATATATATATATATATATGGCAATTAAGCTATACAGAGGCGTCCGCGTTTACACCTCGCAGAGAATCGTCAAGCTAAGCCTTTAGCCTGACCATACCCTGTAGGGATGAAACGTGAACGACTTCTATATAGCTGAATTGTCATAAATATATTTTCATACTTTACTACAAAGCTCTACTCACGTATTCAACACTGTTGAAGTAAATATTGAAAATCACTTCATGTTATTATATGAAATAATAAATTATATATATATATATATATATATATATATATATATATATATATATATATATATATATATAAAGAATTTAAAGAAAACAGTAGAAACCATACGTATTAAGCTATGTTTTTTTGTTGTTGTTCATGTTGATGTTTGCTACGATAACATTACGAAACAAACCTTTATTTAGTGCGTGGGTTTGAAAATAAGAAAAGAATACCACAAAGTTTAAAATGAGACTCGTAAAAGATTTTTCAACATGTATATACATAAGATATCAAAATAACATGTCGCATTATTTCATAACGATAATATAGAAATAAAGAAATGTAGCTGTTGTCACCCAGGGGATCACGGGTAGTTTTGTGTATATATATATATATATATATATATATACATACAGGATAATTCATAAGTCACGTAGCTATTTATTTTTAAAATTCTAAAGTTAAAAAATACGGTAATACAAAACAGAAAGTTTATTCAACAAATTCATTTATGGGAGTTATAAATTACAACAAATTTTCAAAATTTCCATCTTCGTTCTGCATGCATAGCTCCATTCTTTTTTGCAAGGAATTTACGACTCTTTGTAGCATATTTGATTGATTAATTTTAACAAACTCGGCAGTGATTTTTGATTTGAGGTCGTCATTGCCTTTCAACAAGTGTGGGAGATTCATCAAATTTGGCCATATGAATAACAATAAAAATTCGCTCTTCAATTGTAAATGACATATTGCCTGAAAAAAAAAGCACATATTATGATTTACACAAATTTAAATAAATAAAAATAAATATATGTAGAAGCAAATATATAAACGAAAAAATTTAAAATAACAAATAGCAGTCATTAGAGAGTAAGATAACAATTATCAAAAGTTCATAGTATGTTTGTGCTTCATATGGTAATCATTTTAAATAGCTAAGTGACTTATGAATCACCCTGTTTATATATATATATATATATATATATATATATATATATATATATATATATATATATATATATCGTACATGTATTGTATTAGTTTCTGTAAATGTAAATCCGTAGAAACTCAAGGGTTTATAAAAAGTGCTCAATAACAAGTAGAGCTGTTTATAAATATAAATTTTTATTTATACACACATTATTGGTTACATATGTGCATACATGTTTCGGTTGCACTTTCTCAGAAAGTCAACCTCATCAGACCAAGAATTTCAGAGAACTAGATGGATTTGAAGAATTTTCTCTCCTAAATAAATCTTTTTGGGGTTTAGTCATTTTTTATTTCTTATGAATTAGTATCGGATTACCTGTTCCACTTGCTGACCTTTTTTGTTAGTGGTAGTAATAAAAAGGACAACCACTAACAAAAAAGGTCAGCAAGTGGAACAGGTAATCCGATACTAATTCATAAGAAATAGAAAATGAC
>OY744516.1:3822240-3824740 GCA_963556195.1 Sepiola atlantica | reverse complement strand
TTGATATCGCATCTTAATGCTTCAAAAGGTATTTATTTTACCTATTCCTTCTTATATATATATATATATATATATATATATATATATATATATATATATATATATATATATATATAAATTAAGTATGTATAAATGTTTGTATATTTGTATATACAGGATTCACTTTTAAACTAATTCAAAAATCATTGTATATTTTGAAACACAGCTGATTCCCGTAATGTGTTCAAATATGGGCTATATTAAGTTTAATCTAGTTAGATACAAAAACAGTGATGAAGACCTTTCTAAAAATTAAAATATATTTATTTTTTGTGAAATATTAACAATACGTAATCAACAACAATTAATAAATATTCCGTAAATTTCAGGGTTTTTTTGTGTATTTGAAAATTCAAATATATCAGATTTGTATTGAATGTGATCCCTAGTCAGTCGATACCAATTAAGCAAGATTCCTTGAATTTAAATTTCTTCTGTAAAACCTCTTAAGCTTGAGCCTTTAATTTTAGACATTTTAAAGACTCAAGGTCATGTAATGCATTTTGATCATAATTGGAATTAATTTTCGAACGAGTATATAAAAGTGGTGCAAAACTCTTCTTGTATTATTGTATCTAAATTTAGGCATGTTTGTATATGTTTGTATATGTTTGTATATGTTTGTATATACTATATACGTGTTTTTGTTGTATGATATAGGTACAACCTACAATTTGAACATTCAAATATTTCAGATTTGCATTGAATTTGATCCATATTAATCGGACAACAATTAAGAAATATTCCCTCAATTTAAATGTTTTTCTAAACACGCCTTGAGCTTGCATCTTTACTTTTAGACATTTTCTAGAATCAAATGGATGTAATAGATTTGGATCAAAATTGAAATAATGATTGTCAATCAAAAGGTTTTAAATCATTATATCTTGATTTCAATCTTTGTAAGACGAAATTACAGTGGAACAACAGGTTCTGTTTGGAGGATTAATTTTACCAGCTCTGGGGCGGGTATTAGCAGAGTATATATATATATATATATATATATATATATATATATATATATATATAGAGAGAGAGAGAGAGAGAGAGAGAGAGAGAAAGAGAGAGAGGTAAATAGATAGATAGTACACGTATTATATTAGTTTCTGTAGATGTAAATTTGTTGAAACTCCAGTGTTTATAAAAAGTGCTCAATAACAAGTAGAGCCGTTCTTTAGTATACATTTTTATTCATACAAACATTATTGGTTACATACGTGCATACATGTTTCGGTTGTACTCTTCACAGAGAGTCAAACTCTTCAGACCAAAGAAGACAAGGAAGCCTATATATATCTATATACATATCTCTCTTCTCTCTCTCTCTCTCGGTCTCTCTCTCGGTCTCTCTCTCTCTCTCTCTCTAGATATATAGATAGATAGATAGATAGATAGATAGATAGATAGATAGATAGATAGATAGTGTGTAAGAGATAGATAGATAGATAGATAGATAGATAGATAGATAGATAGATAGATAGATAGATGGATAGCAGTATGAAAATATACTGATGGCAAGTAAGCTAAGCGGAAGCGTTTTCATTTCATTCAATTAGTTTGATTATTTCTCTCGGAATAAAAGACATGTTTATGTGTAACTTACTTGCCATAAGAATAGTTGACACTGCTACTGATCTTACTCATGTATCGAGAAGAAAAATTCTTTAAAAAATATATATATCCGGAATACATTATTTTAAAATGTATACATATATTATTAAACAATATATTTATATATATATATATATATATATATATATATATATATATGTGTGTACGGTAAGTCTCTGAAGTATGTAACGTATAGTTGTTAAATAAATACATTGTATATATATATATATACATATATATATATATATACAAAGTATTTATATATATATATATATATATATATAACATAAAATATAATAACACGAAATCAAATATATTTGAGTATAAATACTATTATATATATATATATATATATATATATATATATATATATATATATATATATATATATATGATTATCCATAATCACGCATTTTGTCGTTTCTATGAGTTATCAAAGCAGATAGACATGTTAAAATTCGAAACCGTAACCCCGGAGATTGTCGTTCGGCGCTCTACCAAACAACACCAGAACCTCCTCAATGTAGAGGAAGGAATTTTATCGCATTATAAATGACTTTCTTTATTTATATTATTTATATTATTGATTTATCTATTTATATTATTGATTTATCTATTTATATTATTGATTTATATATTTATATTATTGATTTATATATTTATATTATTGATTTATATATTTATATTATTGATTTACAATACTCATGATTGTAAATAGTCGATTATTTTTATTGGAGATCATTTTTTTAATGCTACGGAAAATTAATTATTTTTTTCGTCAGAGTGTTCCTCCTATAGGGAAGGGGGTATATATATATATATATATATATATATATATATATATATATAT
>OY744516.1:3812500-3822040 GCA_963556195.1 Sepiola atlantica | reverse complement strand
ATACCGTAGTTTAATCAGTGGTTACGTAGCTACACTAATTGTGTGGTATGAAATTGATCTTTTTTATATTGGAAATGTATTTCCCACAGTTGATAGCATGTTACATTTTACTCTGATTTTCTGCCGCCTTTGTTTGTATATTTCCAGCTCCGCGGACGAAATATTCGCTTGTTTAGTAATATTATTAGCGCAAAGCAATACCATTAACAAAAACACAGCTTGATACATAATTTACTATATAGTATTATATGAAATAAGAAATATATTCTGCGCGTACAACGTATTGAGCCCTCTAGCCTTATTTCGAAAAAAAAAATACAGTATTGAACTGTTATTTTTTTACCTCCCACAAGGTAAAATGTGACACAAGGTCGGGAAAGTGGTATTAGATAAGCCAGCGCTCGAGAGGTGAGCACTCTGGCTTTTAAAAATTGCCTGGGCAGCCCCGTCGGCATTCCCCGGTAGGGGCGCCTCAGACAGTAAGCAATAAACTTACTTCTCCCCAAAGATGAGAGGCAAAGCCTGGGAGGGTGCACCTCCTAGAACTGCACAGGACCAGACAACCCCCAATAGACCAGCGTAAATCCAGACCCAAAGGCCAGGACAATACCAGTCTATTAGGTGGGTTAAAAACCCTGGGTTCAGTATTGAACTACCCGTAAAACTGTTGGGGCACAACTCTTCCTAGCATCCGAAAATTTATAAGCTGAGACATATCTTTGCATAACTTAAAAAAAGTAAACAGATTACGTATTTTGCTATCTGATTTACATACGCGTTTACGGTGTGTACGAAGATATGATGTAAATTTGATGGAAAATTAAAACAATTTAGAAGCAACGCTGAGAAAAGAGAGCCGCTCTTTCTTCTAAATGTTAACAGAGACATTACAAGATATTAGAAAGTGGTTAAATCAACAAACAGTGAAAGAGGACGAGTAATACACATAATTATAATGCGGGATGGATGACTCGTCCAGTTAATTACAAATTACGACCAATTAAAAAGATCTAAGCGGATTATTTTTTCACATGATTTTCTTCAAACATAACTAAATCCCAGAGTCTGTCTTATAGTATGTATGCTTGCATATATGTAAGTATGTATATTGAGGTGGATGCATCAAAATATAAGAACAAGACATTTCGCTTGTGTGTGAAGTCACTTCACTATTAATAATTGGAACTTCTCAACTGCTTAGCATTTAGATAAACATTAAACTAACAAATTATATTTATTTAAAGACTTCCTCAGGATAAAGCTTCATGATTTTTCTACATTGCTTTCATCATACTGAGAAAGTCTTTCAATAAAGACGAAACATTAATGAATACATAAATCACATAGGTTTGGCTCTACTTTTTTCATGTAACATATATATATATATATATATATATATATATAATTTTTATGTATAAAAAATAATATGAAAAATATGTAAATGTTTTTAACTTTTCTCTGCTTATTTCTTATTTGTTCACGTATAAGAATAAAAATTGTCCTATAAATTTTTTTTTCTAAAACAACAAAATTTCCGGCCGTTTTTTCGGCTTTCCTCAGTATATTCATGTATATATATACATATATATATATATATATATATATATATATATATATATATATATATATATATATATAGAGAGAGAGAGAGAGAGAGAGAGAGAGAGAGAGAGAGAGAGAGAGTCAGGTTGTATATGAAAAGAAATCAAATAAAGTGCTCGATCATATAAGAAAGCTAATATAATTTATTTAGATACTGTATATTACATATTTCAGCAATGTACCGCGGTTTCATCCAAAAGGGCAGATTTAGACATCTTTAGTAAATCTCTGTGCCAATGATTCTACTGGGCACGGAGATTTACTAAAGATGTCTAAACCTGCCCTTTTGGATGAAACCTCGGTACATTGCTGAAATATGTAATATACAGTATCTAAATAAATTATATATATATATATATATATATATATATATATATATATATATATATACGCATTTGTTTTTTTAAGGCGATTACAGCGTTTGTTACTTTTCTTCATTTTCATTATTAATCAGTTGTTCACTTCCTAAGTGATACAAATTAATTCAAAAGATGGCCTTATTAGTCACTCTTAACTTTATAGGACGTATTTTTAGTTAATATATTTTTTTTTTATTAACTTTATACGTACATAAAAGTAATCCATGGACACGTGTTTCTGGCTCACAGACGTAATCAGCATGTCTAGACCAGGAGTATAACATTCATTATAACAGCAGTCGACCACTTTTTAATATTACTTAATGTCTCTGCAAGCATTTAGATAAACGTGACTCTTTTCTGCTAATTTACATAGTGTGTTAATACACACTGTTAACACGTATGTGAATTAGATAGCAAAATAATAGGTCGCTTAACTTCTGTCTTATCCATAAGGTTAATATAGATGTAAAGAAACTTTTCTTCGTTGTCTAGGAAGAATCTCTTAGGAGATATGCCACAGTTTATGAATCTTCAGATGAGATCAAAAGTTGAAAATTAGTGGTGGTGGTTGTAACCTAACGATTCACGGCTACGTCTACCACGGGTGGCTTAATAGAAGGTGATGTCTCCAACATTGACTGATATATGTAGTTTTTGAAATAATATTGAAATTTTTAATTTTTTTCTTAAATGAATTATGTATGTGATGCTCTAAAGGGCACAGATGAAGAGCCTATTTTGGAGTCATCAAAAGTATAACACAATATAAATTTTACAAATTGTCTTGGAAACGATCGTACGCCAAATAATGCTTGGAACTGATATAAATAATACTCTAATTGTTTTTAATTTCAACTTACTCTCTCTCTCTCTCTCTCATATATATATATATATATATATATATATATATATATTTATAATATATATATATATATATATATATATATATATATATATATATATATACGTGTGTGTGTGTGTTTACCGTTATCGAATAAATTTAAAATCTTCACTTTTTCTAGCGAAACCGGTAAAATCCGTCCTTTTTATGATTTATTCTTGTATTTAAATTTGCTTTTTTCGTCTGTCTTTTTCAAACATCCTGTATTTCACGGCATTTCATTTTATGATATATCGTGCATGGTATCCTCATAGTTCATAGTAGACTTATAGAAAACATAAACGCATGTAAATTATAAGTTTCTTACTTTAAATTTTAATATTTCGAACGGCCTTCCGGCCTTTATTAAAATATATTAATGATAAATATTCAATGAATATGAAAAAAAATGTTCAACTTTATAAAACGCCTAACGTATAAGCCTATCCAAGTAAAATCGTTCTCCCAAATAGCTAAGAGAAACTTGTTATATATATTTTTTTAGCTTTAAGATAGCTGCCATCGACACAACCTTATGTTAACTAATATAGTTATAGATTTTTATATCAATTTCCTTCAATTTATAATTTAATGAACAGAAAATGCCGTAATAATATAACTTAATAATTCCAGTATTTTTTATCCTTATAACACTATAACTAATTTTGTTTAGATAATGTTGTATGAATGGCAGCCATCTTAAAGCTAAAAACTTCAATATGACCGAGAACATCTGCGTCGATCTTATTACCGTGAAGCACAAATAAATCCCTCAACCAGCACACATTCATGTCAAAGCGAGATCTTTCTCATTTCTCTGTGTAAAACTTACGCATCGAAGTTCGGACCTGAATTGCGGGTGTTTAGTTGTATAGTTTATCGTCGACGGGAATTTAGTCTTAATTAAAACGCATTTGGTGTGTCATGGGCTAATGGCTCTGTTTGGTTCACTTCTATTTTAGATTTACTTGTATGTTTGTTTACTTGTTCTGAAACACTTCCCAGCGTATTAGAGATAGACCTCATAACCATATGCATTCTCAAACAACATTACCGAGCAAGTAATAAGTATATTTCATTTTGAGCAAAGGGAGTACAATAATACCGTGGGGTCTGCGTTCGCGCCTGACATACGACACTTTACTTTATTTCAGTTATTAATTCATTAAATGAAAAATAATAAGAATATTAATATTTAATACAGGTCCTAATTCGTTGTCGAGAAATGTCGAGTGTGCCTTGAAGTGGTTAAAGATCATAAACATACTGCAATCGATATTTGATCTCTTTATATATTCAGTATCATTGCCGACACCCACACATAAATAATATAAATTTGGGGGGTCCGGGTGGTTGGTAGGGTCCCAAACATTGATTGGGCGAAAAGAGGTGCAAGTACAGTGAGATCGATTGCAATTGATACGTAATATGTGACGAAATCAGAGATCGAAATATCTATAACGTTTTAGAAATCAATCAAATATATGCTTGTGTTATTAGGATGATTGGTAAGGAGTTCTATGTAATTTATACACACTTTTATTAACCCCAAACAAGGGGGCACATTGACACTGAGACGTAAGGAGCTACTATGAATTAGGGGCCAGATGTATAGGTACGTATCCCAAGTTAGGAGTTGTGGAGTAAGATGTTTGCATTGCATTTAAATGTCTGCATGTTGGGAAACAGTGAGCTGGGAGGGGATTCCAAATCATTATTTATTGAGAAGTCTTGAAATAAATATTCAAAACTATTCCCGAAGCATGTTAAAATATAATATTTTGATTTAATATATATATATATATATATATATATATATATATATATATATATATATATATATATATATATATATATATATATATATATATATAGATAGATATAGATATATATATATATTATATATATATATAGTGTAATGAATTCGTCCGAACATTATAAAATACAGAAATTTTTTTAAAATATCGAATACATTTTCTTAGACAGACGAAAACACAAGTAAGGAACGCATTGTTTTAATAAAAAAAATAAGTTATCAAAACATTAATCTGGAACAAAAGTTAGATCTGATATACGGAACGTTTTTGTTCTTGTCTTTTAAGGGAAGTGGGGTCTGATAAAATCTGCTGAAAAGCTATGAGATTAAATACTGTTTTGTTTTTAAATTTCCGAAACAGTTTTTTATTGAAAACAACTGATGACCCCTTAAATCATGTTTGGATAAGCGTAATTTTTTAGAAGCTAACTATTATAGTGACTGTAAAAAGTAAATTGACTTACAAGCAAAGTAATTTTTCAACGAAGGACTTGGGACTAAAAGTGTTTGTTCTTTTTCTATATAATTTGAATGGTTAAAAAACTTCCATATATATATATAGATATATATATATATATATATATATATATATATATATATATATATATATATATATATATATATATATATATATATATATATGTGTATATGTATATAAATATATGTATATATGTATACATATATATATATATGTGTGTGTGTGTGTGTATATTATATATTATATATATGTATATATAAATACATATATATATAAATTTCCCAAGCCGAATAATTTAATATTATTTTTATTTCGAAACTATAATATATATATATATATATATATATATATATATTATAGTTTCGAAATAAAAATAATATTAAATTATTCGGCTTGGGAAATTCATTTTCCTTCTACTATATATATATATATAATATATATATATATATATATATATATATATATATATATATATATATATATATATATATATATATATATATATATAAAAGGAAAATGAATTTCCCAAGCCGAATAATTTGATACTATTTTATGTCGAAAATATAAGGTTTAAAACTAAACAAGTGTTAGGAAGAAACTAAAATGCAAGGAGATTGCTTAAGTCGTGTCTATTGTTCAAATTTAACGCAAATTTGAAATGTTTCGACTTTCAAATGGAAGCTTGTTTCTATAATCTACCCCGTAAAAAACATTTTAAAATACCCAAAAGAAACAGAAATTGGCGAATATTTAGTAATTAATGTGTAATACCTAATGTTAAAATGTTACACATATCGGAAGCATTTGAATTTTGCCCCTTAATATACTACAAGATTTAAGTCAATATAACCCGCATTACAGGCCCTTACATTTAGCATCTGTGTTAGGAGTTTTGCTCCTAAACTGTGCAGAGGATTTACTCCTAAACTAATTACCCGATAATTATGAGTTTTAACTCATAATGGTTAGTTAATTAGTTTAGGATTAAATCCTCTACATAGAAATATATGAACATATACACATATGTAGTTTTTGCTGCTTGATGTATATATATATATATATATATATATATTTGTTTTTAAATTCCTGAAACAGTTTTTCATGGTAAACAACTAATTATCCCTTAAGTAATGTTAAGACTAGCGTAAATTCTTGGAAGCAAACTAATATAGCGACTGTAAAAAGTAAATTGACATACAAGAAAAGTAATTTTCTACCAATGGACTTGGGACAAATAATGTTTTTTTTATTTTTTATTTTATATATATATATATATATATATATATATATATATGGGGGGGGGGTAAGGTACACGATAAGTCATGAAAATGAAGTGCCGTGGTAGACAAAATGTGTGAAAAGTGACAAACGGAAAACAGGTTCAAATGAAGGAAAAACACAAAAGAAGAGATTTGACCAATTTCGTTCGTGTTAGCGAACGTCTTTTTCTGAAGACGTTCGCTAACACGAACGAAACCGGTGAAATCTCTGTTTTTTTGTTTTTCTCCTGCATTTTAACCTGTTTTCCGTTCGTCATTTTTCACACACATATATATATATATATATTTATATATATATATATATATATATATATATATATATATAATTACTTCCACAATCAGACATATATATATATATATATATATATATATATATATATATATATATATATATATATATGTATATATATATATATATATATACTATAGGAATACCCGTCCCACGACGTATAACTTAGTTCTGCGTGCAGAATGCTTTTTCACTACTTCTGTGTCTTATGTTTAAGGAGTTTTAAGTAGAAATTAAATTTCAGGGAATCTTTCTTCATTGATTTCTAATGACTATGCATGAGATTCAATGCTAATCTGTTATATTTGAATTTTCGAATGAGAATTTGTGCCCATATTATGACATCTAAAACTCTTTAAAATACGAAATAAATAAATATTGAATTAAGAAACTCAATGTTGCTGAATATTTATAAATTTTTTACCTTTTCATAGAAGTAAATTAAACTAAATATAACCGATATTCAGACCTCTTGCGTGTAGTAGCTGCGTTACAAAATTACTAATGATCGGTTAATTATTTTAGGAGGCAATCCTGCACATACAAATATAGACAAATATAGATATACCTTTTAAAGATACACACATAATATATCTATAACATATTTATATATTATATATAGTGGGATCTGATCAACTCTGCTGGGAAGCCATGAGATAAAATACTGTTTTGTTTTTAAAATCCCGAAACAGCTTTTCATGGTAAACAACTGATGATCCCTAAAATATCGTTAAGACTAGCGTAAAAATTAAACTGACTTACAAGAAAAGTGATTTTCCACCGAAGGACTTTTTTTTCATATAGTTTTAATGGTTGAAAAACTTCCAAGACTATATATATATATATATATATTATATATTTATATGATATATATATATATATATATATATATATATATATATATATATATATATATATATATACAATAATATTTTTAATAAATAAATATTAATTATTTAAATACCCAGAGACATCGATGTTTCATGCTAACGCAATCTTCAGCCTAGGAACTAATTCCCGACGGTCGGTAGGCGCGAACCCCAACACAAATCGCCACTGATTCGTAGTCGGTGATCTTAACCAAACGGCCATCGTCAATTAGTTAGTAAATATAGAGTAACTTTAACTGTAAATAGCGACACGTGGCCGCCATTTACCAGGCAGCTAGAGTGATCTTACGAAACGGTGTTCGGATCGCGCATATAGCTATTTGTACTGCTTGTTATTAAAGCTACTCGAAAGTGCCCAGCCCATGTGGGGAGGGGGGGGGGCTGATAAACAATAATATTTTTTAATAAATAAATATTAATTATTTAAATACCTAGAGACATCGATGTTTCATGCTAACGCAATCTTCAGTCTAGGAACTAATTCCCGACGGTCGGTAGGCGCGAACCCCGAACACAAATCGCCACTGATTCGTAGTCGGTGATATATATATATTCAAGAGATTTTGGGTAAGTGAGTACGCAGATATGTGGAGTCCATATAGAGAGTAAGGATAACGGCATTAATGTACAGACGAGCTCTCCTTCCCAATATGACCTTTTCCGGTATTTAGTGATGCTGGTTCTCAGAACTTAACTGATGTCATCTATGTTTCCTCTTTCCTGGCGTGTGGCTGAGATAATCAATTAGTTTTCTACAACACGTCTTTTCATGTAGAAAGAAGACAGCCATATTTAAGCATTTATTATATTAACATTCATAGTATAAATTCATTTATTTATAGAAACATTACTGGCTACATATGTGAATACATGCTTCAGCTTCGATCTTTTTCGAAATCCAGCTAACGCTGACCTTTTTACAAACTGAAAATATGACTGATAAACAGGCATTCTTGTATATCGTTTTAAGTTTCTGAAGGGGAGGAGGATGGGTCGTAAGTAAATTATTGGATGGACAAATCATATATTATATATATATATATATATATATATATATATATAATTTATGCATTCTTATTCGTTAACTTACAGATTACAAGCGCCCATAGGTATAGACGTAAGTAGCCACGATGTTATCTATTGTTATACATGAGCTAAGTTTTTATTTACTCCTCTCCACGAGTTAGGCACAAGGCCAGTTTTTATCCTACTCCCACAAGTAAGATGTGACCAATGGTCGGGTCGGGAAAGTGGGGTTTGAAAAGCCAGCGCCCGAGAGGTGAGTACTCTAGCGATGAAAAATTGCCTGGGCAGCCCCGTCAGCATTCCCCGGTAGGAGCGCCTCAGGCAGTAAGGAATAAACTTACTCCTCCCCAAAGAGGGGAGGCAAAGCCTGGGAGGGTGTACCTCCTAGAACTGCACAAGACCGACCCATAGACCGGCGTAAATCAAGCCCCGAAGGCCAAGACAATACCAGTTTATGGGGTGTAGTATCCATCGGAACAGATACTACACTTTGATCTTAGCCAAATAAGCTGAGTTGCCCTAAGCTTTTTTGATATATATTTTAATCTAACAAAATACATTCTAAAATATTCCTCAGTTTTGGGATGTGGTTATGTATGAACAAAACTTATATTTTAATTGTATTTAATTTGCAATTTACTGACAAAGTAACCCAACTCTTACAAACGTTTTTATCTATCACTTTCACCCTCTCTCACTGTATGTTATTCCCCTAATCCTAACCCTAACCCTAACCCTAAACCTGTCTTCGTTTGATAGAGTATCCCTCTCGCTTATCTCTCCCACTCACTCTCTATTATTTTCTGCTTACGAATGGAGAAAAAAAAAAGAATAAAAACATTTGAATTATTTATCATGAACCGAATATAATATCACCAGTTGTAGTAATATTATTTAATCCGTACATCGAGAGAGTA
>OY744516.1:3792500-3810000 GCA_963556195.1 Sepiola atlantica | reverse complement strand
AAAATAATAAGTAACTTTCCTCTATACTTTTATTATTATTATTATTGTTATTATTATTATTTTTTTTTTTTATTATTATTATTATTATAATTATTATTATTATGATTATCATTATTATTGTTATTATTATATTTTTATTATTATTTTTATTATTATTATTATTATTTTTATTATTATTATATAAAAGTAGGATTATTGTTACTATATAGAAGTATTATTATTTTTTATTATTCTTATATAAAAGTAAATGGATTTATTATTTTACCATCTCGTTTACATACGTTCTTGTGGTGTGTACAGGCACTATACAAATCTCATATTGACGTTTAAAAATGATTCACTTTTTCTTAAAATGCTTACAAAGATATTACGAAATAATAAAATAATAGTAAGAAGGTCCGGAGAATTGGTTATTTGTTCTGTCAATTAACAATTACGACTAATTAGAACAATTAAAACCAAATCATTTTTTTCAAACATAACTCTATCCCAGAACTAAGGTATATTTTAGTATGCATTGTGTATCATTAAGGTATATAGGGCAGAAGCCTTAGAGAAACAAACGTTGATTAACTCACATTTAGTAAAATCATATATGAGATGGAATATAAAGATAACATCCGGAAGCAAGTTGTGTGAAAATAAAATGCGAAACTAGACAGATTAATATCGATGAGAAACCGCATCAAGAATGTTTTCATTTCGTTTATATGGTTGTGGTGTGTTACTTTGTCATTATGTATAGCTGTGTCGCCGAATCACAGTTATTCGGTTTAGCTAGAAGTAGACCTGTTTCATATGCACTCTTACGCTCGCCATGCAGCAAAGGAAAGTATAATGCTTTATTTGCTACATTCGCATTATTGACTGCCTAGTGAGCTCAATTCTTTTTACAGCAAGTAATTCTTTACATTACACGCTATATATGTATACGTATATAAATAGATATGCATTTCAAAATCTCGCGTCATGTTAACTGATTCTCACATTTCAAAATTATCATTATAACGGCGTTTCTAAAACTATAGTAAAATTAAAATCTCATTATATATATATATATATATATATATATATATATATATATATATAAAGATAACGTTCTCCATACATATATAGAACTATGTGTGAAAAAAGGCAAACGGAAAACAGTTTACAATGGAGGAGAAAAACGAATGTCTTTTTCTGAAGATGTTCGTTAATACGAACGAAACCGGTCAACTCTCTTGTTTTTGTTTTTCTCCTGCATTTTAACCTGTTTTCCGTTTGTCTTTTTAAACACATTTTGTCTACCATGACATTTCATTTTTATGACTTATCGTGTACCTAACCCCATATATAGAATTATCCATAAAATGTAATATTAAATTAATAATAATGATACCATAAACCTGTCTTATATGTTTATAAGTCACTCTGTCTCTTTCTCTCTCTGTTTATATATATATATATATATATATATATATATATATATATATACATATATAAATGTGTATATATATATACATATATAAATGTATATATATATACACATGCGCTCCTTATATATATATATATATATATATATATAATAAATGTACATCTATAATATATAGACATCTATATATTATAGCATATATTGTATATTATATAGTATATATAGTATATTATAGTGTATATATATATATATATATAAATATATGTAATTGTATATATGCTCGCACAACAAACACACTCATATATATATATATATATATATATATATATATATATATATACATATCTCAGTTTATAATAACTGTTGATCGATAATATCGACATGCCAGTGTCGCAGATTTTGTACATGTCTGTGTAAATAAAAATAATCTTATATATATATATATATATATATATATATATATATATATATATATATATAGTGGCAGAAAACTCAATATCGAGTATTGCTATCGCTTGCTCATTTAATTGTCACGTGAGCATATCGAAGATGACTTTTCGGTGCTAATCATCTTGTGCAGTCCCATATTTCTGACCTGGCTTGCACACTCCTATTTCCCAATTCGTCGCCAACGGTCATAAACAACGTTTAAAATGTAATTTAGACGGTTTATTCGAATTATTTGATGGTTTTCAGTAATCAATTAAAAATTCCATTTTTCATAAAAATGTAATTTTCATTAAAAAAAATATTCCAGCAAATCGTAATACATTTTAATCATACAATTTTTCAATTGAACCTTTCTACATGTAATCAATACAAAAGGTTATTAAATTCTGATGTCAAAGTTCAAATTTGATAATAATAAAAAAGGAAACTAAACGTGTCCCTAATATATAATGATAATAATATTTTTACTGAAATAATATAATTTCTTCCTCTTGTTTGAAGTAGTTTTGTCAGCTTAGACGTTAAGCGCAGTCGGTAAAGTCTCGAACGCCAACCAGTGTTGTCCGGGTTTCGAATCTCGCTAATCTAACTGCAGATGAGTCTTAAAAATAATGAAACACGTGTCTTTAGGTAACTATATATATATATATATATATATATATAATGACGGAAAAAATATAATTACACTTAAAACCATTTTTTTTTCAATACAAGGTAGAGCTTTAAAAGTATACATTATATAAACATTTAAAATGGTCTACACAAATTTATTACTGTTTAGAGTACTGAAATATTAATTCATTTGTGTAGACAATTATATATATATATATATATATATATACATATATATATATATATATATATATATATATATATATATATGTATATCGTATATATATTTTCAGTTTTTAGTTTTATTTTATTTCAGTCGAAGTTCTCAAAATCAATGAGTCCCTTTCCTGAGGCTAACACTTGATATCTACAAAAGTTACATAGATACATAGATATTCCAATAAAGTTCTCATTTACTTGTGAAACATTGAGTTAGTAAAGAAGTTAAGAACATTAAGTTTCTTCTCCTCAATTGACCAGATAATTATGCTATAGTATTTTTCTTTGATGTCTCTTAGTCTTACTGGATTCCAGGACAAGAATTCATCTAGTCTGGTGGAGTATCCAGCTAAGCGCTGTTACTTGAGGCAACATGAGTTTTAGAAGAAGCACCATTCCTCGTATGAGCCAGCGTGTAGCCGTGCCGAGTAATCTTATTTGGGCTTCGAATACTATGTTATTTTGAATATTTTGTCAGGGTTTACTTGTAGGGGAAGTATCTTCATGTCAGGTTGTCCTGACAAACCCTTGTACAGAGAGACCGAAGACAATCGAGGAGAGTGTCTAGTAGGTGTGTATAATTAAATAAGTAACAATATAATGATAACATGAAATTAAAACTAATATTTTTTTCAAAAGTGCTCAATCCGATAAGAGTTTTTATAAATAAAATTAAATAAACATTAGAAACAGTCTACGCGGATCAACCAACGTTTCGACGCTCACACGTCTCGTTCGGAACTCTGAACGAGACGTGCAAGCAATCGAAACGTTGGTTGATCCGCGTAGACTGTTTATAATGTTTATTTGATTATATACATATATATATATATATATATATATATATATATATATATATATATATATATATATATTTATGGGTTCTTAGAATAAATATATATTGAAGTATATAATGTTTATATTATCCGAAAATGTTTCAAATTGCAAGCTCAATAAAGTTGTACTAGAAGAACTATAAGATATATATATATATACATATATATATATATATATATATATATATACATATATATATATATATATATATATATATATATATATATATATATATAGTAAGTTATGAAAATATAAATAAACTACACAGAGGCGTCCGCGTTTCATCCCGGTAGGGAATCGCCAGGCTAAGATAGATAGATAGATAGATAGATAGATATACACGCACACACATTAGTCCTTATTATAGAGTGGGTGCTATATATATATATATATATATATATATATATATATATATATATATATATATATATATATATATATATATATATATACAATATTGTGATAACTATTTTTATTCTTCATCTCTCACCTTCTTCACGTCTCTCTTCTGTCCATGTTGCTATCAAATTTACAATCTATCAAAACATGTCATAACAATCATTATTTCTATGCTCTCACTTGCAGGGCCAGAAGAGTATATTCTTACTTCCGAGTGGCCGTCGTACCCCCCCCCCCCCCCCACATTTGCAAACTCTTCTCTTATTAAAACCTTGAAGGGTGTGGCCAGAAACGCCGAGCTGAAGCTGAGCCGCGATTGGTTCAAAGTCGACTTCAACGGTAATGGCCTCCCTCCTCGTACCACGTGACCGCTAATTGTCTCATCGAAGTGCGAGACTCGGCGAGAATTGGTCAAATAACTCTCGAAGAAGTTGACTTACCGCTAACCACTCTGGCTCCGTGTTGTTTTCTTTTCTTTTCTCCTTTCCTCTTTTTTCGCGATCACTTCCTCTTCTTGCTTCGTTTTTCTTACGTTCTTTTTCTTTTTACATATTTCACTTTTATTTATTTTGGCTGGAGCTCTTTCGGCCGCTTACGTGCGTTTCTCCTCGTCTTCGGGTTCGTTATTTTTGGCGATTTTATCCCGCACTTCCTTAAATTTCAACATCTCGTTCTGTAAGAGTTTATGTGACGAGAGTACATTCTTTTTTTTTGTTGTTGTTGTTTTCTTCGAACATTCAGATCAACTATCTCATACCAGTCGCCCTTATACCAACAAAAATACACAACTACTACTACTACTATTACTACTACTACTACTACTACTACTTCCGACCACACCCGTCCAGTCCCGTCCCCCCCCACCACTCTCCCCACTTATATGGCGTGCCGGTGGCGACCCTTAGCACAAAAAAGCGCTTCTCCTAACCTCCGCGTCCGCCGGCCCCACCACCACTCTACTAGGCTGATTATAATGTCTCCTCCCACTACACCCTTTCAGCGGGTAAGCTACCATTAGCTCCCAAGACGGCGCAACCACCACTAGAGTCATGGATCCGAACAAGTCAGTCAGATGAAAAACTCCTCTCGCTCTCTCTCTCTCCGTGTTTGATTTTGACACCCACACGCTGTACTTTCTTGAAAAAACATTTCCTCTGCCAACCCCAAAAGCGACGACCATCACCAATAATCGTATGATGACGAAAGCAATCGGTCGGAAACAAATGGCGAAACACAGGAAAATAGCAACACCATCTTTGTGTAAGGAAAACTGAACGATTTGCGAAGACTTCGTAATCACATTTACACTAAAAACGCAAGAAGAAAATAACCACCATTATATATAAATATATATTTAAGGATTTATATGTTGATATCGTGTGCAGATTACATCAACAATCGAATTGGATTTTGTGTACCGTACGCAAGAAATAGGTGAAATTATACACCGTGAGTACATTTGTTACCCCAAAAAAATGAATTTTATCATTCGATATTTATGAAAAAAAAAAAAAGAACATATATATATATACATATTCATATGTATGTGTTTTTATGTAAGTAAATATACAAGACATTTAAAGGTTTATTTTTCGTGTTGAACGATGTTTTGAAATAAAACCGTGAAATATCCAACCCCCCCAAAAAACACTCTCTTGGAATATTTTCCTACAGTTTTCACATAGCACCAAACTGTTGAAGAAAAAAAGCAGGAAGGAAACGGATCTCCGTCGGAAATTATTTACACATGTTGGTATCTTTTGGATTTCCATTTTTCGGCTCATTATGTCTCCATTCCATTGTTTTTGTTATTCGTTCGCTTTGAAAAACAAGCAACGTCTACCAAACGAAACCCACAACAACAATTTATACAGACCAACAACAACAAAAACACAACAATAACAACATTTTTGCAATTGTAAAACAACGAACCGGAAAATATTTACTTCATTAAACCCTGAAAAATCATATAAATAATTCTTTATTTTATATATATTTTATATATATATATTTTATATATATATACTTTATATATATATATATTCTTCTACTTTTGACTTAATGAATATATAATATATAGAGAGAGATATGTATATATGTATATAATATTAGTTATAGTAAAAATTGTTTCAGGCTCAAAATAGAAATTAGCAAAGAAAATGCTAGAAGATTTTGCCCCATAATAAATATGGTTCGTGTTATACCTAAACAGTATTTCCATCTCGTAATCCAATTAACAAATATAAATTAATAATTAAAAGCACATGGACAAATAATAATAATAATAATAATAATAATAATAATAATAATAATAATAATAATAATAATAATAATAATAATAATAATAATAATAATAATAATAATAATAATAATAATAATAATAATAATAATAATAATAACAATAACAAATATGAATGTGGAGTTAGGTACATAGTTTCGTATTAATATTAAAATAAATATTTATATTATATGAATAAATATTTATATTAATATTAATATCCACAGACACGTGTTTCGTTTTCTGATGACTAAGCAACCAACGAGTCGACTTATTTATATATGAATATACATATATATAAAGAGAGAGATGGATATATATATATATGTATGTATATATAGGTAAAACAATCGTAAATATATTTATGTAATTTACATTATCGTTGTAGCAACATATATAAATGAATACTTCTTGTATATGTATAGACATAAGATAAGACAAAGAAATTCATATATCTAAATATACATATTAGAATTCGTAGATGAACACATATAACATGCATATATATGCACACTCTTAAATGTACACTATTTTTCATTGGGTAAAAGTTTCGACGCCTCGGATCATTCGATACATTTAAGATCTCCCATTCTTGATCGGCACTAAAACTTCGTATAATCACTCACAGACAATATTACATGTTAACCAAAGCGTCTGTTTGCTTTTTGTAACCTCTACGACAAATTTAATGAATTTATATTTTTGTTTTTCCATACAAAAAGCCAAGCAAACGAAAAGGATTTATCGTTAAGAAAAGAAGACCCCGAATCCCTTTCTTTTGTTTTTGTTCTGAATTCATGTTTTCCGTGTATCATGAGGTTTGATATGAAATCGATTCTGCCGAAGGAGACCGCCGATGATGTACCCGAAAAGCATCAGGCCTTCCCGAGCATAATGCATGTCGGAACCCGCGAACCGACCCTAAGAATGTCGTTGCCAGTCAGGATCACTAGTTTCAGTCCGACCGGTATGCTACAGAGCACCAACGATCGTTTATCACCTGCCGATATCCAGCAGCATCATCACCATCAACATCACCACCAACAACAACAACATCATAACACCACCAACAACATCAACACCAATAATAATAATAATAATAATAATATTAGCAATAACAACATACATCATAATCATCTCAATCGACATCACAGTCACCTCCACACAATCAAAAATAATAATAACAACAACAACAACAATATTAACAACAACAACAACAACAACACTAAATCTAGTAATCAAAACAGAGACTATCCTATTGAAAGGACGTCAACCCCTTCGCCAATTGGGCCTCCCCTACGGCCGAATCTGTCATCATCATCGGAAGTTGACGAACTAGATAACGACGATGCTGACGACCCCATAGATGTTGATGGGTTCTGTCCGACTCCCGACTTGAAACCCGTGTCTTCGGATGTTGACTCGCCGGCGACAGCGGACCTACTACCCGGGGTCGGTAGCAACGGGGATCTCTCGGTAGCGACCACGCTCGCCGAAGACGATGGAGTACTGAACAGTGTCCAAAAAGAAAAGCTGGACAAAATCCTCCACGAAGACGACGACGAGGACGACCTGGACAACGACGCCGACGACTATATCGACCGTCATTCGTCCAAAAGCCCGTCTCCACCGCCTTCGACGACGAAAGGTTCGAATCTCGTGAAACCTCCGTATTCGTATATCGCTTTGATCACCATGGCGATACTGCAGTCGCCCCGCAAAAGGCTCACGCTGTCGGCCATCTGTGATTTTATCATTAATCGTTTCCAGTATTATAGGGAGAAGTTTCCCGCCTGGCAGAACAGTATCCGTCATAATCTGTCTTTGAACGATTGCTTCGTCAAAATTCCCCGAGAGCCGGGGAACCCGGGCAAAGGTAACTACTGGACCCTGGACCCGGCTTCAGAAGACATGTTCGATAATGGAAGCTTCCTCCGCCGAAGAAAACGTTACAAGCGACAGACCCCGGACGTCCAGCAACAATCGCCATTCATGTCAGGAGGGGACCCGTTCTATCCACACCATAGATATCAACCCTACCCACTGCTGGGGTTACCCTACCATGCATCACACGTCAGTCCTCATATACCGCTATTTGCACACGGCGATGCTACCCGAACTCCAACCCTCTTGCCCGTCTCCTTGGGGATGTCGTCTCCGACTCAAGCGAGCTTGATCAGCGCGGCCAAAAGCGCTGCAGCGGCGGCGGCGGCAGTCGCTGGTAGTGGCGGTACCACGAACGGGGGGAGCGGAGGGGGAGGCAGTGTGTTGGACATCAAACCACCGAGTTCTTCAGCAAAAAACGGATTCTCTATCGACAGTATCATCGGGAAATCGTCGGATAGTAAAGTGAACCTGGAAACGCCGACGGCCCTGACGTGCTTCAGGGCGACCGACTTATCACCGGCCAGTGTACAGATGTCCATGCCCAACGCGGCCCTACCGTCGTTTAGGCCGACAGGGATTGATATGTTTCGACAGGCAACGAGCGCCTTCAGCACACCGTTTGCATTCACGGTAAATCCACTGGACGTTGATAAATACAGACATTACTTGCAAACGTGCGGATTAGCAGGCTGGCCACGGTGACACTAAATAAGGGCCTTTTACTACTGAAACGGAAACCGTATAAATTAAAATATGATTTTTTTTAAGACACACATTTAATTTAAATGTAATTAAACTTCACCGTTGTTGGCCGTTAGCAAACGGCTCAACTCGTAAATATGTGCTTTCATAACATTTCTTTGTCAAGTCTACACAGAACTTTTCAAACTAATTCAATCTGTATATTTCTGAAAACGTTCAACCGTTGTTTATTCGCCTAAAAGACCGCAAATGTGTCAGCAATGAAAAACATGAATTTCGCCAAGTAATTCGGATACATCATTTCAAATTTCAGGTGACCCTAACATTTCTTGACCTTAGAAATGGGTACAAAACATTTGCTTTTTAATAAAAGACAATAGTGCGTCCTTCGTTTCTTTCTGTTGTTCTAACACAAAGGCAGACACAGTTCTGTATAAAAGAGTAAATGAAACGTGTTTTCATTAAGGAATACAAAAAAAAAAAAGCAAACACAAAGCACATGAATTCAGAGATGTCCGGACAGACGCACGACATATGTGAATGAGCAAAACATCATTTAGATATTAAGAAAGAGACTTGCTGAATGTTGAACGGTGACAACACAGATTGTTCCATTGCTTATTGTTTCCTTATGATGGATTTCAAAAACGACTTTTTTCAAGTTGAGATATCGACACGACAACCAGCGATCACGTGGGTGACGCTAAAATGAAGAAACAAAAATGAGTAACGACTAATCGAAATGATCTCATTAAGTCAATCAGATGACAGAAACACACGTATACACACATACCTATAAACACACACACATACACACACATTATGATGCCACTAATTGAGTAAGGGGGCACATAATAATAATAATAATAATAATAATAATAATAATAATAATAATAATAATAATAATAATAATAATAATAATAATAATAATGATAATAATAATGATAATAATAATGATAATAATAATAATAATAATAATAATAATAATAATAATAATAATAATAATAATAATAATAATAATAATAATAATAATAATAATAATAATAATAATAATACCCAGAGAAAAAACATTCCATATTCGCTAAGTTCTGTGTTTGAATTATTACCTCATTTCTATGAGTGAAGGCTAAATACTTATGGCAATATTATTCGATCAAAACGTTGAAAAGAATTGCATGACAATTTACACATGCAAACACACATACATACACACACACACACACACATATATATATATATATATATATATGTATATATATACATAAAAAGGTGAAGTATATTTGTATAGACTTGTGTTCTAAGCAAGGACAACTATTTTGAAAACATATCTTTAAAACCTCCAATAAGTTCAGAAAGATTATATATATATATATATATTTATATATGTGTTGACACACACACACATACACACATGTATATATATATATGTGTGTGTATATATATATGTAAATATATATATATATATATATATATATATATATATATATATATATATATATATATATATATATATATACACTGTAAGAACACGTCAACATGCTCGGACAAATACTTGCAACGGCAATATATATATATATATATATATATTAAGAGTGTGTGTATGTATATGTATATAATATTGTATTATATATTAATATATGTATATATATAGAGAAACAAAAAGTTATATATATTTATATAAATATATATATATATATATATATATATATATATATATATATGTATATACTGTCAGGACACGTCAAAATACTCGGACAAATACTTGCAACAGCAATATATATATATATATATATATATATATATATATATATATATATATATATATATATATATATATATATATATATATATATATATACAGGATAACCGAAAACTTTAACACACACCACACAATAATTATTTCGACCATAAACAATCCCTTCGGGTTTGAGAATGATATTTGGTCGCATCTAATTTTAATCTTAGCAACAATTAAAACAACAACAATATATATATATATATATATATATATATATATATATATATATATATATATATATATATATATATATATATATATGTGTGTGTATATGTGTGCTAGCTGTGTAAGCTACCTGCACTAGTAAACATGTTTGCGAACTCTGGACCACCTGCAATGACGCAACAACCCAACGTTGGATTCCTGAAGATGGACACAGAACAGGTATGTTGTCACCAAACACACTACCTCCCTTTAAACAAAATGAAAAAAAAGAAATATATTTCAATGAACAATAATGGAAGCAAATGGAAAAAAAAAACTTTACAAATCAAATATTGTACAAAAAACCGAAATTGATCAGAATTTTTTAAATCGAAAGAAAATCAAAAAAATGAGGAAAGGAAATCATTTTTCAGTCGATCATGATTTACTGGTAAATAAAAAAGATGCTTTTTTTTAATATCAAAGTTTGCTTCTTGTTTGTTTTTTTAAATTTTCGAATTTAACATTTGAAATGACATTTTTTATCTCCATTCCTGTTTTTTTACTATATGCTAAATTTTGCATTTTATTAGATTTTGCTTAATTGAATATTTTTTCTTAATTTTAAATTTTGCTTAATTTTGCCTTTTGTTAAATTGTGTATTTTTGCTTAATTTCGCTTAATTCTACATTTTGCCTAGTATTGCCTTTTGCTTCGTTTTTGCATTTTGCTTAATTCGGCATTAGACCTATTACTATGCTTTATTTCCATTAATTGTATATTTTGCTTAATTTAGCATTTTGCTTAAGTTTTCATTTAGCATACTTTATATTTTGCTTAATTTTGCATTTAGCATACTTTAGATAATGCTTTTTTGTCTAATTTTACACTGTGCAGTAAAGTAACGAGATACCATTTACTACTTCAAAACAAACCAATTTGACATATCTAAATCCACATGAGTATACATGCATTTACTTAATATCTATCTATCTATCTATCTATCTATCTATCTGTCTATATATATATATATATATATTACTATTTCATGTATCCACATAAATTGTTATAAGGAGATATAATTTTTTATTTGTCAATTTTCAGTATTTACTTCAACAGTGCTCGGTACGTAAGTACAGCTAGGTAGGAAGCTATGAAAATATATTTATGGCAATTAAGCTACACAGAGGCTCCCATGTTTCACCCCCGGGATGAATCGTCAGGCTACCCCGGGGATAAAACGAGGGAGCCTATGTGTAGCTTAATTGTCATAAATATATTTTCATAACTTACGATATATATATATATATATATATATATATATATATATAGTAAGTAAGTTATGAAAAAAAAAATATATATATGTATATATATATATATATATCTTTATCTTTTCATTAGTATAACCCTTAAAGCCATTTTCTCTCCTTATTTTCTCTAGAAGCCACATTATTAACCCTCAAAACAGTAACGGCCAAATATACGCTACTTATAACCATTGACTCACGGGATTTATATAGAAATATTTTTATATTTTGTCATATTGTATTATATTTTTAAATCTTTTTTATTTTTAAATCTCAACTGTTACTTTTCACCCCATTTTTTTCAAACTTGATTAAACCTTCCTTACACTAAATTTAAACAAACACATATAACACTCTAAGCAAATAACGCGTCCAAACGAGAGTGAATCTTTCCGAAACAGATGACAACATAAGCGGAAGAAAGCCGGATGGCTAAGTCCTGCTGAGCCTGAAACCGACGGTATTAATGTTGTACTATTTTTTCTGTACCAATATATATATATATATATATATATATGTATATATATATATATATATATATATATATATATATATATATATATATATATATAACATGTGCATCCGAGCGATGTGTTGTCCTTGACAGGAATACCTTCTGTAAGAAAGCTAATCATTAGGTATGTGTATATGTTTGTATATTTCTATGTAAAGAATGCACTTCAAAGCAAACTATACTTAGATTAATTTACTTTTATGCAAACTGGGACAAATAGGGGGTGGGAAGACTGCGTGAAAATTCACATACCGCCTATTTTTGTGGAATTCTAACAATATGTGCTAGATATCAATTAATATATATTCTCCAAATTTCAGTTATAATAGAGTACTTTAAAATGTTATTTGAGGCGCAATTTCCTATCTGGAAATTGACATTTTCATTTAATTCATCCATAGGCATTAATGAAGTTAGATTCCGTGAATTTCGTAATCTTCGGTGATAGACAAGCTTGCTGTTCAGAGTGGTGGACAATTTAGGTCGAAAATAACCACGTGCACTTCAGGAGTACAAAGGATATATATATATATATATATATATATATATATATATATATATATATATATATATATATATATATATATAGGGAGAGAGAGATAGAGAGAGAGAGAGAGACAGACAGACAGAGATGGGTAGAGAAATATTTATATATATATATATATATATATATATATATATATATATATGTATATATATATAATATAAATAATTTATATATATATATATATATGTATATAAAATATCTCCCTACCTCTCCCTCTCTCTCTCTCTCTCTCTCTCTCTATATATATATATATATATATATATATATATACATATATATATATAATATATATATATATAATATATATATATATATTTATTTATATATATGTATATATATATATATATATATATATATTATATATATATGGCGATTTAGTCGTTTCGCAGTCAAAATAGCGAACAATGAACCGTCTGCTAATTTCTGATTTTTTCCGATCGCACAGATGTGTAAGTAAACCCGAATAAATTGTTTTGGACTAATTTTCCAACTGTATTTTCTTTTTAAATAATTTAAGGTAAATTTGAAATTAGTCCAAAACAATTTATTTGGGTTTACTTACTCATTTGTGAATTCGGAAATTAGCACACGATTCATTGTCTGCCATTTTGGCTGTGAAACGACTAAATCGTCATATATATATAATGTGTGTGTTATAATTTTATAGTATACTTTCATCATATCTGGCGAAAATATGAATAAATATTTGGATAATTGCCTGGGGCTCGAGAGTGACAGTCCTTTTTGTGGTTTGAATACTCATTGGACGCAATAGAAATCCTTATTAAAAGTTGAAAACTGTACTTCGATATCACACGATCATATTGTTTCAAATAACCGCAACCATCAAATGGAAACATCATCGATACACGATGCTATAACTAAATTAACGATCGATATTATTGAGACAAATCTAATTTTACTTTGTTTCTAAAAATCTGTATCATGACGAGCGTTCAATAAGTTGCACTTCAAAATACATTACATATCAACTTATATATTTCTTCTTATATTCTTCTTCATTCAATTGGAAAATCCAAATCCTCAAACGGTTTTTGGCCTTGCTATTTTTGTGCTTCTACAGAATTTGAACCGAACTAAACCTAAAACTTACTTATTATCAACTCACTAGAAACTCCTACACCGGTCATCATCAATGATTTCTCGCTGATAATAAATAGTGGTGTTCCCTGGAGTCTGAGTATCACAAGTCTCCCCAGATTACCAATATTCTCAACCTCTTTCGATAACCATTGTAATTGATTTTGCATTATCGCAACAGCCGCTTACACATTCATTTCACACTCGCAACGGACATTAGTATTATCTAAGAATTGAGTGGAACTAAGACCCTCAAGGTCCCAGTACTTTCTGCGCACTTCCAGTGGAGGTCTGGTTAGTGCTCTTCATCATCGGTCTTTTCATCCACCTTGTGCCATTCACGACTAGGGCGTGTGGTATAAACAAAGGTTCAATTGGTGTCTAATGACTATGAGTCCGATTAAATGAAATCGGAAATATTTTAATTTTCGAATAGATAGAATACTGTACGTACACATATATAAACATATCTAACTTTATAAACATATACATTTATATATATACACATTTATATATATATATATATATATATATATATATATATATATATATATATATATATATATATATATATATAAAATGATAAAATATTTCATTCGAAATTGACAGTATTTTAAACTTTATGTAGTAAACTAAATGTCGACCTTAACATGAAACGTTTAAATTAAATACTGCACATACACACCCACACCCACACCCACACAGATACACACACACACACACACACACACACACATATATATATATATATATATATATATATATATATATATATATATATGTACATATATATATACATAAATACATACGTACAGATATATCTATATATATATCTATATATATATATATATATATATATGTATGAGTATATATATATGTATAATTATATAATATATATATATATATATATGTATATATATATATATGTATGTATATATATGTTTGTATAATTATATATATATATGTTTTTAAAATTATATATATATATATACATATATATGTTTGTAAAATTATATATATATATACATACATATATATATATCTATATACATATATATATATACATATATATACATATATATGTTTGTAAAATTATATATACATACATATATATACATATATATATATATATATATATATATATATATATACATATATATATATATATATATATATATATATTAAATTTCTAATGACAACGTTCCACGTGCTGCTCGGCAGTTTACCACAAAATATGTGTGTGTGCATCTATATGCAAACACACACAAGCACATAAATATTTATATATTATATATTAAAATATATATATATATATATATATTATATATATATAATATATATATATATAAAATATATATATGTTACATATATATATATATAAATATATATATATTTCTCTTGTCAATTGAGCACTTTTGTTTCTTTTATTTTCTTTTATAATATATACACTATATTCTCTCTCTTTATGTATATATATATATATATATATATATATATATATATATATATATATATATATATGTATGTATATATATGTTTATATATATATATACATCTATAGTATAAGTTCTTTTTTTATACAAACATTATAGGCTACATATGTGCATACGTGTCTCAACTGCGATCTTTTCTTAAATCAGCTTCTACCGACTATCTTACTAAATGAAATTATTTATATATATATATATATATCTATATCTATATATATATATATATATATATATATATATATATATATATATATATATAAGATACAATTACATAATTTTCTAGAATGTCTCTTGAAACATTCTATATCCAAACTAAATCACATCTTATAGTTACTGTCGTAGTTCTCCGTGCCGTAGCTTCAATAGTGTGTACAAGTTGTACACACTATTAATGTGTTGGTAGTTTCAAACAACTGAAGTTTAGTGTAAATCTGCACAGAGACGAACAATCCCAACACGTGAAAACAACATGCTTTCTGAAAGATATAACATTTATATTGGTTGTGCTAGGGGCCACTGGCCTAATGAAAAAGATTCCTAGAAACAACCCCTGGAAGACCAAGTTGTAGCAAAGTACAAATAGCAGCCCTTAAAAGGGACAATGTCTATTCTTAAACAGCCCTCGGTCAAAGAGGGAGTCTTCGAACTAGCTGAAACAAAATAAAAAATAAAACAACAAAGGTAGGAACGATTGCTTTCTTCTTATTTCCTTAAGTTCTACTTGTCATGCGAATACAGGAAAAATGTAGAGAAATAATTTAAAAAATAGTTATAATTTCAATTCTTTAAAAACGTAATTTTTTAAAATTCGTTTTGTTTTGAAATTTGTTTATTTCGATTAGTACTAAATAAAATCAATGTGTATTTATCAATATGTTATGTATAGACGAGAAAGTATTGTATTTTATGTATAGACAAGAAAGTATTGTATTTTATGTATAGACGAGAAAGTATTGTGTTTTATGTATAGACGAGAAAGTATTGTATTTTATGTATAGACGAGAAAGTATTGTATTTTATGTATAGACGAGAAAGTATTGTATTTTATGTATAGACGAGAAAGTATTGTATTTTATGTATAGACGAGAAAGTATTGTATTTTATGTATAGACGAGAAAGTATTGTATTTTATGTATAGACGAGAAAGTATTGTATTTTACGTATAGACAAGAAAGTATTGTATTTTATGTTTAGACGAGAAAGTATTGTATTTTATGTATAGACGAGAAAGTATTGTATTTTATGTATAGACTAGAAATCAATAAAACACCGTAGATGTTATCAAATAGGTTAAATAATACAAAAATACATAAAAATTTTAAAGGAAAATTATATTTATAAATGTCTATCCCTTGCTTAATATATATATATATATATATATATATATATATATATATATATATATATATATTCTAGATGTGAAGGATGAGAATAAAAAATTGTTAAGATACAATATTTATTAGAACATCAGTTCAAAAGTTGAAAATCCATGGATTAAGGATTAGAAGCTCCTTGCTCTGAACTTCTGATGTTCTAATAAATATTTTATCTTTACAATTTTTTATTCTCATGTTTCATCTCTAGAATTGATTGCTCTATTCAATATATTGAGCTTTATATCATCATGATAGATTATTATTTAACGATAATTCAATTATCTTTAATTTAATTCAACATTTAAATATATATATATATATATATATCTATATATATATGTGTGTGTGTGTGTGTGTGTGTTTGTGTGTGAGTTTGTGTGTGTGTTATATGTGTGTGTAAAAAGAACAAAGGAAAAAACATACG
>OY744516.1:3777500-3787500 GCA_963556195.1 Sepiola atlantica | reverse complement strand
GTTATTGTGCATGTTTATAAACACTGGAGTTTTAACAGATTTACATCTACAGAAATTAATATAATACGTGTACTATATATATATATATATATATATATATATATATATATATATATATATATATATATATATATATATATATATATATAAATATATATATAAATATATTTATATATATATATAAACACACGCACACACACATATATATATATTTATGTATATATATATATATATATATATATATATATATATATTTAGACACATAAATATATATATATATAAGTACATATATATATATATATATATATATATATATATATATATATACATATATATATAAATATACATATCCGAAAGATCGAGAGGATAAAAAGACTAATTAAACAAAATATTCCGTATTATACAACAACGTTTGTTTAAATGAAAACATGCTGTCTAAATACATACACACCATGTATATATATATATATATATATATATATATATATATATATATATATATATATATATATAATTATTTATAAATATTACATATATATATGATATATATATTTATAAATACACACACACACACGCGCATATATATATATATATATATATATATATATATATATATATATATATATATATATATATATATATATATAGAGAGAGAGAGAGAGAGAGAGATAATAAAGATAAAATATATCTTAAAGTTAATTCTATTCTCCCTCATTGTTTGTAATTCATTAGTTTCCATGAATATATTTTCACGTTTCTATTTCAACATTTAATTAGTATAAAACATTTCCTTTAATTTGGGATTAATATCATTTAATTAAATACCATATTTCGTTTGAAAATCTTCCTTTCATTTCAGTCGTCTATTTTTCTTTCTTTCAATATTTTTTTAATATTTAATATCATCAATTGAAATTATTTAATTGTTAGAATCCTATTTTTATACAGTTTTCATTAGTTTGTCTTGTTACGAATTAAGTCACAAATATCTTCTTTTTTTTAAATTTGCGCTATTATATCGCAATAACAGTGGCATTAAAACCCTATTTTCATATCGACAATAATAGAACTTCATACTTCTATTATACTAAACATGCCAACGTGATCGATGTATTCGGTCTAACTAATTTGCATATTGCGTTATAAAATGACATTTCATTAATTCACTATTTGTTATTAGTGTTTTCTTATTCAATGACTGTTCTTATTTTTTCATTAAGAAAAATTCTATTTACACATATTTTTTAGGCCGTGGATTGAACATTAACATTTCGGGTGAAAAGAGTCTCTCCGACGGTTTTCAGGTTAGCTTCTGGGGATTACGATCCATTTTCGACATTATGATTTATAAACAATGCACCAACATAAACACACACACACACACACACACACACACACACACTCTTACACCAACGGCTGACATGCAAATAAGTGTGTGAAGTATCTCTCGGGGGTCCCCACATTAATTTCATTACGAAATCAAATTGCACCATAATGTATTTTTATTCATTTATTCGTCTTGTGACGAATTGCCATTTCATTGTTTTTTTCACTTGTTCATTAAATACAACCCCCAGAACACAAACACACCGCGGCTAAGCAAACAAGTCAGTGAGTTTTCTCCCAAATAACTTGTACATATATATTCTTTTCACGATTAAAACTTAGTGTTTTGGGTGAAAATATTTTTTCCTGTTTTTTTCCGGTTGATTTATTTCTGGGTTTGTGATTGTTGGTTTCCTTAAAATACCGGGACACGTGTTCACGCTTGTTCACAATAAAAACAAATCAACGTGTTTCCGTCGTTTTGACAGTTCTAAATTTGAAAAAAGAATGTCACGTTCTTATATCTAACTGTGATGTAATACTTATTTTCAAATTATATTATTTATTCTTTCAAATTGTAAATATTATAAATACACAAAAAAATGTTTAAGAACATTTTTTGCTAGCATTATTTTGATTATTCGGACTACTATTCTCATCTTGTTTGTTCTTTTCTCAACGTTTCGGCCGATGTAACCGCCATCCTCCTTCAGGTTCACGTTGTCGAACTTGCGGATATATGTTGAATTCTGAACTGAACTTTTCCCGTTCGATCAGCTGTGTTGATTTCCTACGTTATTCTTAGTTGTTATCGCCTGTGATGAGGATTGGAACGGCAACCTCTAGAAAAATGTCACTTAGAAATAATTGTTAATCAACGCCTTTAACCGTTACGCAATTATTGTGCTATAGTACTAAAAAGGGCTAATTCAACATATGCAGACACACACTACGAGAATAACTTACAAAATACGAGGACGTGAAAAATAGCATGAAGGTAGTTCGCGTGAGAAGTGAACGCTGACGAACTATTCAAATAAAAATGACACAGTGTTGGGAGTTGAAATAAGATGCATTCGGAATGGCTAGGCACTGGCTAGTACGAGGAAAGTAATGGTGCACCTTCTCCTAGTGATGCTACTACGATAACTAGGCTGGGTACTCCACCAGACCAGACCAATTCTGCTCCATGAATCCGGCAAATTTCCCTTTCTCTCTCTATGTACCTATAACTAAACGAAACTTCCACGGTGAATGTTTTGTTACTAGAACTGCCCGTCAATGGATTACAGGATCACAGGGCTGCTTCCCGGCTGACTACAATATTGACGTGTTCAAGTCCAATGTAAACAAATTCTTGTTGAGCCGTCCTCTTAAAAAAATCAATTCTGACCAACTTGCAACTATTATTACTAATTCTCTCGGTGTTCCAACGCCAACCTGTCAAACCCAAGTAACACTTATCCTCAAGTGGCCTTTGGGTTTTCATAAGCGTGGACTCGTTTGTAAAAAAAGAGTTAATGATGCACTGGGGGGGTAAAATTATGCTTATTAAATGTTATACTTAATAAGGGTTTCAGAAATAGGAAAGATCATTAAATTAACATTCGGATATCTATGAAACTCATAACGAAACATGTGTCTGCCCGCATCCTCTCCAAGAGAGGGGGGGGGGGCGTTTGATCTCTGAGAACTAACTGAACTTAAAAAAGAAAAGAATAGTGCGTATTTATTCCAACGTTTCCCAACCTTTTTAACCTTGCGTAAGCCTTAAACTAAATTACACGTCTCAAAGAACCCCTGCACAAAACAAATTTACATACTATAGCTTTCTCATTTTATTTCTATCATAGTTTACGTTGTAAATGTTATCTAAATGAATAAATGCGAAGTATTTTTTTATTTATTGATCACACCATTATTACCATAACACGGCCCACTGTTATTTAAATCAATAATGCAATAAAGTCTCTTAAAATACTATATATATAGTAGAGAGCAAAGAGCCACATTTTTCAGTAATGCTAAATGTTAAAAAAAATTCACACTGTTTATTCTTCTTCTTTAAGAAGTTTTCTTTACGGCAAAATTCTAAACTCAAACGTCAAAAAGGTAACCTATGATAATAATACCTATTATGAATAACCTATTATAATAATACCTATTATGAATAACCTATTATAATAATACCTATTATGAATAACCTATTATAATAATACCTATTATGAATAACCTATGATAATAATACCTATTATGAATAACCTATGATAATAATACCTATTATGAATAACCTATTATAATAATACCTATTATGAATAACCTATTATAATAATACCTATTATGAATAACCTATTATAATAATACCTATTATGAATAACCTATTATAATAATACCTATTATGAATAACTTATGATAATAATACCTATTATGAATAACCTATTATAATAATACCTATTATGAATAACCTATGATAATAATACCTATTATGAATAACCTATTATAATAATACCTATTATGAATAACCTATTATAATAATACCTATAATATCAATGTTATCAGAACGAACACTGATAATTTCTGCATCATTTTACAAAACTAGCAGGAAGACCCGACGTTGCTCGGGATTGAATGAGGATCACTACTATGTACTTTTTAACTATGCTCATATCACAATATTATTTTGTTTTTATTTTACTTCCCTCCTCATCCCGTTTCATCCTCCAATATAGTCGGAAGAAGCTGAAATATAGGAAAACTATCTGAATGAGTGTCTTATATGTATGGTTTAAATTCAATTAAAATACGATATACGTATTTGAAGTTTTAAGGGCTTCTCTCCCCATGGGCAACTTAGAAGTGGGAGCACGTAGATATTCGGTAATAAAGTATAACGTAGACATCCAGGACAAGTTCTATTGTCTACCCTGCAGCATTTTATAAAAATTAGATATATGTGAAGTTTTAAAGGAGGTTCTGAGCTCTACTAGGCTAGGGGGGCACTTGGAGATGTGGATCACTTCCATTGTCTTCTTCACAAATATGTATACATATAATTCAAATTTAATAAAAATATTTATTTGAAGTGTTGTACACACATAGCTCCCTTAGGAGTGCGCATAAAGATTCGGTAACACTTCCATTGACTTTTCTCGTAAATTTTACATAAGAATAATCTTTTAGATTTTATGTAGATTCTCTAACCTTTTTTTCTATAGGGAATACACAAACATCACACACAACATACACACATACATTGAGTTTTATATATAGAGATGTGTCCTTTCCTGATGTATACTTAAAAAGCCATAAGGTAAATAAAGCAAAATGTCCTGTGAAATGGATTAGGAAAGCATTACTTTCGCGGCCATTTGATGAAGTGAATAGTCACGTAATAGGTTAGATATGGTGATTGCTACGTCGCAACATAAACAAGCCGCGCATGCGTGGTCCCCCTCTGTATGTGACTCGATGTGGCGAGTGTAAAATGCAATAAATTTGGGCAATTTGGGGCATTTTTGACACCTCATTTTTGACACCCCTACGGGTGCAAACCAGAATTTTTCTGAGGTCAAGGATGCTCATTTTATATCCAGAACAATTGCCTCTACATTTTGACCGTTTCAGAAAAATTGAATGGATGGATCAAACGTTATAGGAGAAAAGGGTCATTTTTTACCATTTTTGGGGCTTTTGACCCCCTGCGGGCGCGAACCAGATTTTTTCCAAGGTCAGCGATACTTATTTTCTATTAGGAACAATTGCCTCCATATTTTCGCCAAGTTTCAGAGAAATTGAATGGATGGATGTAAAGTTATGGGGCAAAAAATGTCATTTTTTTGCCATTTCGGGGCCTTTTGACCCCCTAGGGGGGCTAACCAGATTTTTTTTCAAAAATCCCAGAATGTCACTTTCTAACCTGACCAAAGTTACAATTTCATGCAAAATTTCAGAGAATTTCAATGGATGGTTGCGGAGAAAAATCCGGACGGACGGACGGACGGACGGACGGATGGACAGACGGACGGACGGACGGACGGACGGACGGACGGACGGCCGGCCGGACGGAAATGCCTAAAAACATAGGTCTCTCGATTTTATAAATCGGGGGACCAATAACAAGAAGATGTTGCGCGTGTTTAGTAATATTACGGAGATGAAATTAAATAACAAGTCTTTCGGAATGTTAGGGTCCTGGGAAACCCCGATTGTATTTATCCAGAGATATAAGGAAGTTCTATCCATACACATGCTCGTTATAATTACGACAAACTTGATTGAACTGACCTGTGTGAGAACTCCTAGGGAGTACATAATAATAATTTTGAAGGGAACTTAAACTGTATGAATTCCCATGAACCGACGCCAAACAAAACCCTAACACGCACACACGCACACACACTTTGATTAGTATGTGGTGCTTTTATGTTTACTTCTTCCTAAAGCCGACAGATAAATAAATAAAAAAACTCGTTCGAAATGGCAAGTATTCTGAAGTGTATTCATATTTCCTTTTATTCTTTTGCCGTAAAACTGAGAATAAGTGAATATAACATATTGGACAAAATGCAAGATATGAGGACCTAAAAATGATTCGAAAACAACACGGTCCCAGGTAAAAATGAACAGTTCGAATGCAAACCGCGATAAACGCCATTTGAAGAATTAACAATCAATCCCTACAATATGTGTTGCATTTCAACACTCGACTACGCACCTAAATCATATTTTACATTATGTGAGACCTGGAGTATTTCTTTTTGCGTTCAATAAAAACAAGCTTTTATTCGAAGTCTATATTTAATATATTCGCTCTTTTATTCATTTTATTCTCAATTTGGATTTATCGCGTTTTGCATTCGAACCCTTCAAATAAACATTACACGACTTTAAGGAGAAACCCGCTTTAATTAGACAAAATCTACAAAAATACCAAAACAAAACCCCTGGAATATCAAAGTATAGATATGCTCTTTAAAAAGGGGTAACATCAATCCTTAAAAGAACCTTTGGATTAGTTACATCATAAAGAAGTCAACTGTTAAAAGGGGGTTCTTTGATCTCTAAAAACTAACTGAACTAAAATCATTTAAAAGTGAAAAGTCATAGTCTGGTAAAGTATGTAGCTATTATTTAAAGAAATGAAGTTTTCTTTAACAATGCGAACGTACATTGTAGTGTGTGTTGCTTTATTTACACACAAAATAATTTTGATTAATCACAGTTTTACAGAAACGAAAATGCTATAATCTTTTGTGATTATTTCTGGTTAAAGCCGACATTCGGAAACTCAAACTTGCAGGATTGAACAGAGCTGAAAGGGAAAAGATTACGAAATACCAAGGTCTTATGCACGACATGAAAAGAAACCGGAATCTTAGGAAAATCACCATCATCCCAGTAATTATAGGAGCAACGGGACTAATGAAAAAGAATTTCGAAAACTATCTGACGAATATACCCGGTGAACCGAGTGCAAGAGAGATACAAACAATTGCACTTAATGGCATAGTTAGAATCTTAAAAATATATCTCAGTTGGAGTGTCTGAAATAGCCAGTGAATGTCTAGCATCCAGTAGGATGCCCCATCTCCAGCAAAAAACAAAAAAATAAGTAAATAAAAAAAAATAATGATAGCAAGTGTTGCGAAGATGAATTAATGTTTCCGTTCATTGAAATCCCGTACAACTATAAAGAACACTGAAAACTATGAAATCAAGTTTAGAATGCATTCCTGAACAATAAAGTTTGCATCATGTGAAATGTTATTTCGTCAACTGTGAAGGAATATAGATGCCACATTCTTGTTTTCTATATTGACTTTCATTAAAGAAAGTTCATGGTTGATTTGAACAATTGCGAGTAGAAACTGAAAAGCCATTATTATACTAAATCTGAGTTAAGCAACGTTTGTTTCTTGAAGGCTTTTTACACTATACATTTTAATGAAACAAAATACATGCTAAAATATACGTTAGTTCTAGGATTGAGTTATGTTTGAAACACACACTCACACACGCACACACACGCACACACACACACACACACACACACACACACACATATATATATATATATATATATATATATATATATATATATATGGATAATTAAATTTTAATCTGTATTTATTTAGATAATTACCTTTTAATATATATATATATATATATATATATATATATATATATATATATATATAAGGAGAGAGAGAGAGAGAGCAAGAGAGAGAGCGATGTGTGTGTATATTGTTTCACACTTGGAAAAGTATAAAATTAGCCTGATAGAAAACATAAACATATGTATATTTTGAGTGTTAATGTGGTTTTAAATATTTTTGACAGTCCTTTTTGCTTTAACGAACAATTTATATTTTGATCAAATTACTTATGAAATCATGTGAATATGAATGGAATTATATATATATATATATATATATATATATATATATATATATATATATATATATATATTTTAGATTATTATTATGATTAGTATTGCTGCTGCTGCTAATTATTATTATTATTATAATTATTTACTCACTAGGAGTTATCACACTGGTCATCGTCAGTGATCGCCCACTGCCAACAACCTGTGGTATTCCGTGGAGTCTGAGTGACAACAAGTCTCCTCAGACTTCCAGTATGCTTCACCTCTTTTCGTTCATCACCGCTGATGACCTTGCGGTATCGCAACAGCCACCTACCACCGATTTCCCGCTGATAAGGGCCATTGGTCCCCTCTGGGGCCTGAGTGGCAACAAGCCTCCCCAAGGTCCCAGAGCTGTCCGCGCTCTTCCAGTGGAGGTCTGGTTTGCGCTTTCCCTCCTCGACCCTCTGTCCATAATTTTCGTGGCGTCGGCCTATGCTTGCGCGTCTCTCGTGCGGTTGTATTTTCCCCGGTTCTGTTTTCTTGTGCTTCCATGTGTTTGTTCCCATTCGTTGCTTATGTGGGTTGGTTTCCGCATTCGAGGACATTTCTCAGGATTGTAGCTGTTTTGATCATTACTGTCCTTTGTATGGTCTCAGTTATCCCTTTGATTCCTATTTCTACTAGTCTTTTCTCCATATTATTATTATTATTATTATTATTATTATTATTATTATTATTATTATTATTATTATTATTATTATTATTATTATAATCTCTGCATTTACCCTTGCTCCTCTCACTCTATTCTGATTCAACAACTTTCTAATATTTCTTAATGTCTCTGTGATCATTTAGAAAAAGAATGACTCTCTTTTCTCTACGTCGTCATCTAATTTAGCTATGTGTCTGTACACACAACGAACACGCATGTAATACATATATAAAAAAATAATAAAACTCTGTACTTATATATAAAAATACATAATAATAATATTAATAATAATAATAATAATAATAATAATAATAATAATAATAATAATAATAATAATAATAAATGGTACCAGCCTAGGCTGACACCACGCAAAATATTTGCATAGGGTCAAGGAGGATGAGAAGACCGAGGAGGGACAGCACAAACCAGACCTCCACTGGAAGTGTAGAGACTGCTGGAGGATTGAGGAGGCTTATTGCCACCCAAATCCCAGAGAAGATCAATGGTCCTTACCAGCGTGAAATAAATGGTAAACGGCTGTTGTGATGCTGCAAGTTTATTTGCGGTGGCTATCGAAAAGAAGTGGAGAATACTGGAAATCTGGGGAGACTTGTTGTCACTCACACTCCAGGGAATACCACCGGTTATTGCCGGTGAGCAATCACTGATGACCTGTGTTAGAACTCCTAGGGAGTACATAATAATACTTTTTAAGGGAACTTAAACTGTATGAATTCCCATGAACCGACGCCAAACGAAACCCTAACACGCACACACGCACACACGCACGCACACACACGTACGAGCGTACACACGCACACACACGGACGCACGAGCGCGCGCACACCCACACACACGCGCGCACACACGCACACACACACGCACACACACACGCACACACACAGGCACACATGTGGTTGCACCAGTATTAGCTGGCAGCACACAAAATGGTCGTGAAGGACCAAGAAGGATAGAAATACAGAAGAGGGACAGCACTCATCACACCACCACTGAGTGCGAAATGTACTGTGACCTTGGGCAGGATTATTGCAACTTAAACTTCCGAGAATACCACAGGTATTTGCCAGCGATAAATCAATTGTAAACGGCCGTTGCGATAATGCAAACTGCTTTCAAACGGTTATCGAAGGGGACGGAGAATGCTGGCAATCTCGCGAGATTTTTTGTCATTCACACTCCAGGACACACCGCGTGTTATTGTCAGTGAACAATCATTGATACTGGCTTGTGTGAAAACTCATTGCCTTCGTGCAAGAACCAAAGTGGTGTAGCTGTTCAGTCATCCATCACAGTAGGAGAAACTCTTCTTGCCAATTTGTTATGTTTGTCCGATTCGGAGTTCCTCTTTTTAGGGAGCTCGATATCCCCACATAAAATAAACTTGTGTCTAACGTTGTCCTTGCGAGGAAGCAATTAAATGTGTAAATAGAGACTTGTGTGAAAGCACATAGTAATTAATGAATTAATTAAATTAATAAATAAGATAATAATAATAATGATCATAATAATAATAATAATAATAATAATAGTAATAATAATAATAATTATAGTAATAATAATAATAACAGTTTTAA
>OY744516.1:3755000-3767500 GCA_963556195.1 Sepiola atlantica | reverse complement strand
ATATGAATGTGTGTGTTTGTGTGGAAAAGATCGACCAGCATGCACCTGCCTTTTAGGTTCTTGTTCCATATTATATCTTTAAATAAATAAACAAATATAGGATTTAAATTAAAATATTTCGTAAGACATTATCGATTTTTTTGCAAAACAATTTTTTTATATACATATATTCGCTTACTGAATTATTTTTCTATTTTTTAATTGTAAAATATTAATTCAAATAAATTAAATGTGTATAAATTGATATTTCCATAGTACATTCATTAAAACGGGTAAATAATTTGAAGGATTGTTGTAAAATGAATATCTTAAATCGATTTAGGAACAAAAACGAAACCTGTATCCGATTTGTGCTTTTAAAAGTAAATCGAAGCACAAAAAATACTTTATTTACGCCATTTTTTCAGTCAGCTATGTTAAATATTTTGTTAATCATTGAAAAACTCATAATTTACTTGGTTCACCTTTTAAATTTTAAAGAAATTTGGAAGAATGTAAACTGTCGAATAGAAAGTCATTTAAACTGCCTTCAGAAATATTTGGCAAACACTCATTTGATTAAAAGATTGAACGTTTGGGAAGCTATTTACGTTCAGTCATTTTAGAAAGAGAGATTAAAAGATATGTTCTATAATAACATTGGTTAAAAATCTAATCTGATGACTAAATAATACTGTAATAATTAAAGTTAAGTCCCAAAATATTATGAAAAAAACAACATAGTTAAAGAAAATAAAAATGAAACGATAAGTAAGATAAAAAGCCCAGTAGTTACATTTATATATATATATATATATATATATATATATATATATATGTATATATATATATATATATATATGATGTATATACATGTATATATGTATATATATGTATATATGTATATATATATATATATATGTATATATATGTATATATGTATATATATATGTATATATATATATGTGTGTATATATATATGTATATATGTATATATATATATATATATATATATATATATATATATATATATAGAGAGAGAGAGAGAGAGAGAGAGAGAGAGAGAGAGGAGTATATATCTGAAGAGAGCAAGCAAGAAAAGCTCGAAACGCGTTATAAAATTACAAAATTATAAAATGATAAATGATAAAATAACAAACAATTGTTGAAAAAAGTTTTTTTACAAATGTTGGTAGCCTTCTTTATATATATATATATATATATATATATATATATATATATATATATATATATATATATATATATATATATATATATAACTTTATTTAAATACGATATCATTCTTCACGCTAGCAATTTCGTTTGCTCAGTAGGTAGGGTTTCGGACGCCAACCACTAGCCTTCCGTTTATCTAAATCTAGTTACGTCTAGGCACACTTATGGACTTTACAGACAACGAAACACGGGTGTGTAGATAACTATATATATATACATATATATATATATATATATATACATATATATATATATATACATATATATAGTCATCACCAGCTAACTGTTTCGTTGTTTCATTTCTCATCAATATGGCTAGACGTAGCATGTCCATAAACCTCTTTTGATATTGATGGTGAAACATTTTTTGATATTTCAAGAGGAACACTCTCCTTCTCAAAAATAAAAAAACAAAAGTTCGGTCCGCCCAAGGGGAAAAACGTCCAAAAATGTTTCATTAATATTAATAGTAAGTCTTATATTTACTGATATAACATGTGAAAGACTTTTAAAATAATACATAGATAATTATGAAGATTAATATCTCAAATGTTGTCTGCAATTATTAGTTTTTGTTAATCCTCTCTTCCATCATTCCCTATTTATGCATTGTTCGAGAAATATGTGAGAAATAAATATATATAGTCATACACAGATAGCTGCTTATTCGTTTCAGCACTCATCAGTATGGCTAGGCGTAGAGAGTGCGCCAACCCCGAGATTTGAAACCCGGATATCAGTCACAACTAATCGTGATCACTATCGTCCCATTAGTGCTAATAAACCTGGTATACATGGAAAAAGAAATAATAGCATTTTTAAGTTAATTTATTCATTTGTTTACATGTTACGATATTGTTAATCGATAATACTCCATTCTTTTTACAAGCGAGTATTGCGTGGCGCTAAGTGAACGCCATAATTAACTCCACTAGTATGCGCGTGTGTGCGCGCGCCATTGCGCGTTTGCTTGACGATTGATGGTGAATAGGTGTGTGTACGAGCGTGTATATATTGGTTTTTCTCTAAGGCAATTGTCATCATTTTTATAAAGGAAAGCAAATCTTGTGCTTAATGCTCTGAATTTTGATCGGAAAGTCGGCGATTCACATGATTGATAAGTTTTAGATTGAAAAGAGCACATAGGTTGCACGTTCGACTAGTCTGAGTAATTTGTTGAATGAAATGTTTATTCAGTAAGGACGAACAATGAAAGTGAAAAGAGTTGTTTTTTTGCCCAAAACATGAATTGAACTCACGATTGAAAAAAAAAAATCCATTAAAACCAGATAATTATTCGATCCTAATGAAATTTTCAGCATTTATTAAATAATAAATCAATGTTATTATGAAGCGTTTATTTATTTGAAAAAATGAAAACTTCTACATTTTTTAGCTGACTAAAATAACGTTACCCACCCCCTCTTCATTTCAAAGACGCAATACTTTGTATTATACCCATAGTTGAAACTCAGCGATTACTTTTCAAAGAGATAACACCCTTATGGTGCGAATGAAAAGAAAAATAAAGGCAGCTAGTATTTATAGCTCTTCAGACATTTTTGTTTTTATATTTAAATTTACGGCTTTTAAATATAATTTTATAGCGACAGCTGCCTTTATTTTTAATTATTCGCTCTTTCATGGTGTTGTCTTTATGAAGGTGGTCCGTGAGCTTCGACTATGGGTGTAATAAGACTATGAAGGGTCAATATAAAGTAATTTTTTAAAAAGCGATCAGTTTTTGTTTCCTAAAAAAATAATTAATATTCATTTATTACGTAACTAGATGTATCTACCTGGCGCTGACGTCATTTTAGTTTTTAATTTTTTATTATTTTTTTTACATTTCCTAAATTTATGCAAAATAATAAATAACATTTTTATTGTAAGCGACTCAAGAAAGATTTGACAACTCTTCTTTTTACATATTTCAATTAAAAATATGAGTTATTCCTATTGTGATTTAGATATTTTTTCCGTCGTAATAAGAAAAAGTGTCCATATTACCAGTTTTCCAGGCGGGAATAGATAATTTCTCATGTGAACTGTAACGAAGTACGTTATTATAGTGCCAATAACATGGTACAACAATAACAAATGAAACTTTGCTATTCCCAAATTTCACAAGATAAACTTTATATATTAGATAAGTATTCAGCATTTCATTAAGATCGGATAATTCTCTGATTTTTGATGATTCTTTTTCAATTAGTGCTATTCACTTTAATTGCTCTTTTGGCTAAGATCAAAGTGTAGTATATGTTCCGATGGATACTGCACCCCATAGACTGGTATTGTCTTGGCCTTCGGGGCTTGATTTACGCCGGTCTATGGGTCTGTCCTGTGCAGTTCTAGGAGGTCAACCCTCCCAGGCTTCGCCTCCCCTCTTTGGGGAGTAGTAAGTTAAGTGCTTACTACCTAAGGCGCCCCTACCGGGGAATGCTGACGGGGCTTCCCAGGCAATTTTTAAACCCCACTTTCCCGACCCGACCTTGGGTCACATCTTACTTGTGGGAGTACGATAAAAACTGGCCTTGTGCCTAACTCCTGGAGAGGAGTAAATCAATATTCGCTTTAATTGCCTCTCGTTCGTATTCATCCAAAATTATTTCGTAGAATGTTGACAATATTATCCGAGTTATGTCCTCTCTGAACTATTTTTAGTACGTTAGCTCGCAGGAAAAAACAGAAACCCTACACGTCTGAATCGTCGTATGACTACTGATTATAAAAAAAAAACAGAGAGTTAACACGCCATAGCGTTTAAGTTTCTACTCTACAAATACACCGACACAGTTTAAGAATTAGTTATTTATTGGCTTAACAACTTAAATTGTATGGGTTCTCCAAAAAATGTAATTCGTTCTTGATTTAGAAAACATAATCTCAGAAATGAATTCTTAATACATAAACAAATAATAATTTTATTAACTAAATAAATGCCTTATACAATAATTACAAACGGCCCTACCGGGGAATGCCGACGAGGCTGCTCAGGCCTTTTTGTAGGCATCTCAAAACCACATCTGACTTTTGTCTAACCTCCTGGAGAGAAGGTAAATGAAATACAATAACAGCATAATACACGTCCACGAAGGGATGGATGTTTGGTTAGTCTAACATATAAAGGTGTCATATTTTCAAAGTTAGACCCAAATAGTATTTAAGCTAACAGAGCAAAGTTACTCCTGGCTATTTTCATTTGTTATCGTTACACCGTGTTATTTATAATATGATAACGTACTTACTATAATGTATTTCCAGAATTATTTAGTCCGACCCAGACGACTGCTAATATGAAGATTTTTAAATAATCACCTAAAAATAAAAGTCAGCAAACGAGATTACTCATTTTGAATAGAGCTTATAGGAGTTGGCTACCTTAAGTGTAAACATATGCAAACCATTAAAAATGAAATACTAAAATGGCGTCACATAATTTCGGCAACGCCGGGTAGATACAGCTAGTTAATAGTAAAACTAATTGCCCGAACCGACCAGTTTGCACCACTTTTATGTCTATAATGAAGATTAAATTACAGAAACAATGGTACTACACATTATGTCTAGAATCCTTATTCTAATTCTTATTCATTTAAAGTTTATGATTCGAGAAAAATTGTATGTAAACTTCGAGCTTAATATTACAGACTGTTAAGAAGAAATTGAAATTAAGCAACCATTATTTGATTGGTGTCTATAAAGGATTGCGTTGCATTTTTAAATGGTAAGCTGTGTCCATAAAATGCCCCCCCCCCCCAAAAAAAAATCGTTTATAATACTCCAAAGAGAATTAAAATTTGAGAATATTTGGTAATAATAGTTATGGTTTAAATTTCATACAACTCCGAACCATTTGAATTCTCACGAAAGGCTCCCTTTCACATAAAAACTAAATTAAAATAAATACAGACAACATATCTGTCGTTAATCCTGGCAGCTATGTTCTCAAATTCAGAATGATCAGTTAACTAACTAATTAATTAATCCTTAAATTCTATTTGCTTCAAATATGACGCATTCCAACAAAATGCCTATTTAATATAATATTAAAAGTAAATGTGTCAAACTGCATCTTGTTTCAAATCTTAAACGAGCCTGATTGCAAGTGTGAGTAAGTATTAGTATGATATTGCATCAGCATCCCCCCCCCCGCTAAATTGGTAATAAGTACCTTCGATTATATTTTGTTTGTAAAACAATGAAGCATTTAAGGGTCCTGCTTCAAAATTCTTTTCACTTGTGTTGCATTTTGGTACTGAAATTTAATGTTTTTCTCAAGAGACTTCTGTTATGAAAGGCGTTGACGAAGTGACGTTCTGGTATCATGAAAAATAATAAACAATTTTAAAAAATTACAAAAAGTCTTGGAAGCGATCGTTCACCGAATGGTAGTTGGTTTTGAATTCATGGAACAATGTTCCAATTATACTGATCTCAACTAACATTATATATATATATATATTGTTTTATATATATATATATATATATATATATATATATATATATATATATATATATATATATATATATATATATATATATATATACATACATATATTTATATCTATATGATTATTTTTATTTACAAAGACATGTACAAAATCTGAGACACTGGCATGTCGATGTTATCGATCAACAGTTATTATAAACTGAGATTTCATCAGGCAGAGTTAGAATCCGATCTTAACATTAGATCATATTTTGGAAAGCCTTCTTTCTTCCAAAATATTTTGTACATGTCTATGTAAATAAACTAATTATATATAAAAGCTCTATTTGATATTGAGCACTTTTTATAAACCCGGTTTTAATTCTTTGGATTACTACCCTGTGGATGTTTTACCTGGATTAATACACATATATATATATATATATATATATATATATATATATATATATATATATATATATGTATGTATGTGTGTGTGTATTTGTAATTGTATTTATTGGTGATAGTAGCTGCCAGTTTTTTGTCTTTCTGTTTTTCACTTCCTATGTAATAAAGATCAATGCAGAAGATTGCATTATAAGTCACCCTTAACTTTATAGGACGTATTTTTCCTTGATATATATATATATATATATATATATATATATATATATATATATATATATATATATATATATATATATATATATATATATATATATATATGTTTATTTTATACGTACATAAAAGTAATCCATGGACACGTGTTTCTGCCTATCAGCTGGCATCAACATGGCTAATCCTCTGTATTAATCTTCATCACTAAGGAAGTGTAAAACAGAAAGATAAACCGCTGACAGATTCTATCACCAATAAAAACAATCACAAAAATACATCTCTTAAATATTCAGGTGATAAACATCGTATATATTTCCGAGCAAGGCGTCATGGTCGGGTGGTACAACTGTAGACTATAGAAAATGATATCGAAGGTTTGATCCTTATCCAAGTTAGGTATGTTGATGACGGCTTATAGCCAGTAACATGTGATTTCATGTACGTATTATATATATATAAATATATATATATATATATATATATATATATATATATATATATATATATACATATATATATATATATATATATATATATATATATATATATATATATATATATATATATATATACAAATACTCGTAGCAGGACGGGTAGAATTAATTCTCGTAACAGAACAGTGTGTGTCCTCTAACGAAGATAAAAATCAATATATAATGATTCTAAACCTTATGTCTAGAATGCTTATTCTAATTTTGATCAAAATCCATTACATGACTTTGATTCTAGAATGCTCAAAAAGTCTTAAGAAGAAATTGAAATTCATGGAATCTTGCTTAATTGGTTCATAAAAATGATGGATCAAATTCAATCTAATATATGTAAATGTTTCAATGGGAGGTTCTGCCGATATTGTGCCCCTCAAATACTTTTAAAGTCATCCCTCGAAACTGATCTAATACCGGCACAGTGGAATACGTAACAATTTGATGACGTCATGCATTAATAACACCAAAGATAAGAAAAAAGACTTTATTGAAGGCTCACGGGTCGTCTACTAGACGAAAGTGTAGCGCGCTAAGAGTCTATTTTATACTAAAGCTGAGTTTCCCTAGATATTTTAATCACACCAAATGCTAAAATGGACCATAGTTTTGGGATAAAGGTATCTTTAAAAATAATCTAGTTAGAAATAGTTAGAAATTTGCAATTAACTAACCAAATGACGCATCTCTTACCAAGTTTCTCTCTATCACTTTCAACCTCTTGCTGTATATTGTATGACTTCACCTCCGTCTTATTTCATAGTGTCTATCACCAGCGCTTCCGTCACTTTTGTACATTCTATGCATACGACTTTTCATTCTATGACATATCGTGTATTGTATCCTCATAGACACACACAGCCACACACACAGATATAATTTTTTATGTATCAATTTTCAGTATTTACTTCAACAATGCTCGATACGTAAGTAGAGCTAGGTAGTAAGGTATGAAATTATATTTATAGAAATTAAGCTACACAGAGGCTCCTGCATTTAATCCCCGGGGGAATCTTCAGACTAAAATGTAGGGAGTTAGTTTTGCCGGGTGTTTTTATATACACGGTTTGCTAGTTAACCAATCAGATTCTTTGTTGTTCTCCTAGCCAATCGTTGGGCTTCTCACTAACAACCGTCCGATTAGTTTTTACTTCCTATTTTCTGTTCTATTGTTATGTTTTCTTTAGAGTGGCTTATAAATCATTAAATAACACGAAGTGTTTTTTCTTGATAAGACTTTTTTTATTTTTTCAATTTTCCGAATGGTCTATATAGTGGTTCGATGAAATTGCTGCATGTAAGTTCATTTAAAGTTATAAATTACTGGCATTATAATAATTAAAAAAAAAACTCAACAGTAAAGACATATGTTAGTACTAGCAAAAAAGGAAAGAAAATGGAACAAGAAACACATGGAACTTACATACAGCAATTTGACCGAAATACTTAATATACCATTCGGAAAATTGAAAAAATAAAAAAAAGTCTCATCGAGGAAGAAACACTCCAGTGTTATTTATTAATATTTGACTAAATAGAAAATATGCTGCCTAAATACAGACAATATATATATATATATATTGATCGTAAGAATTGCATGTTAAAATATTCCTTAAATTGGGTATTGAATTATTTTTGAAAATATTCCAATTTTCTTCTTATAAAAATTAAAGAATTCACCGATTTTTCTCTCTTTCTCTTTCTCTTTCTCTCTTTTTTTCCCTCTCTCTCGCTATCTCTGTTTCTCTCTCTCTCTATCTCTCTCTCTCTTTCTTTCTCTCTCTTTCTTTCCCTCTCTCTCTCGCTATTTCTGTTTCTCTCTCTCTATCTTTCTCTCTCTCTCTCTCTCTCTCTCTTAGCATTCTATATATATTTCTCTCGTCGTCTTGTATTCTGTGTTGATTTAACCACTCTCTAATAGATTTCAATCTCTCCGTGAGCATTAGAGATCCAATGGCTCTCTCTTTTCAACTCATTTACGTGCTGATTATACACATTGTAAACACATGTTAATTAGATAGAAAACATTAAGTCTCTTTACTTTTCTACTATCTTTTTAGATAGTATAGAAATAAAAAAGCAACTTATTTTTATTATGCAATAATCTCTTGAGAGATATACAACAGTCTATGAATTTCCTAATGAAATAAAAATAGAATAAATAATGGTAGTGGATCCGACCCAACGGGTCACATGTAAGTTGAGTAAATATACAGTCATCAACAGACAAGCTGTTTCGCGGTATCGTATTTCTTTATTATGGCTACGATAGATGTGTGTTTATGAAAAGAAAACCGGGTCGTTTTTCGCATTGCATATTCGCCATTACAAAGGAATTATAATCGATTTTTTGTCAAATCTTTTAGCTTGACAAAATAAAGGAAATATGAAAGAATACGTAACACGGAATGAATGCGAATCTCCAGGAAGATTTGATCCCTGGACCCCGGTTATTGGAGCCGAAACGTGTCTTCTATTCACGCGCTGGGAAAACGTGTTTAACCTTTGTGAATTGATCTTTATGAAGATCCCCACTTTACTCTAAGCGAAGCCCGATGAATGTTTTCCATATTTCATCGCCGTCTGCATCGGTGATCGCGCCGAACTCTTATATTCACAAGCGCACAATGGACCTTTCATACTCCGACTCGTCTTGGAGAACACCTCGCTGCCCCCTCCCTCCCTCCCCTTGATCCCTTCCCCTCTCTCTCTCTCTTTCTCTTTCAAAGACAGACAGACATGGATAGATAGCTAGAAGTTAGAGAATGGGGAGAGAGGGGAGAGATATAGAGAGAATGTCTGTATACGAAACGAATAGTTTTCCGCCTAACACAAAACACTAAATGGTATCGATTTTAAGATAACATTCACGCAAGCCACGCCCACCGATGCTTTCTTTTTAAATAGTTACGTCCTGTTTATTTTTTAACCATTTCAATCGTAAACATTTAACTTTCAATATTTTCACCAAACTTTACTATCAATTCAATATAGTCACGAGAAACGAACGAAATTAATAAATATTACAAAAAAATCCATATTATCTAAATTCCCTTCGTTGATTTCAATCTATCGTAATTCATATATCGCATTTCAGTGTCATACATATGATGAAACCTTGATGTGATGTTGGAGATAAATATGGTTCTGTTCGACTCTCGGAGGCAATATACACAGGCATTATCTTCTCTTTCAGGAGAAGTATATCTTTATCGCCGGTCGGCTGGTCCAATTACGACAAATTTTGTACTCGGCCAGAGTGCTCCATTTTTTAAGGGTTGGGGTGAGGGTGCTAGAGCTACCATTATAAATTGATACCATGCTACAGTAGGAAGCAAGTAAATATACCTATATTCTTGAATGAATCAGACAACATATATCGGTTGCGTTTTTATCAACTTTTCCAAATAAAGGACACATACTTGTAAACTTCCAGACTGTTTCAGGGCTTCGGGATAGGATCACAGTATTTAAGAATCTTAAATATCTTTTACAGATAAAATTTGATTTGAAATTAAGGACATTTTGCGCAGGGCAGTCTATAGAGTAAATGTGGTATTTTAGTTATTTCTGAAGTGATAGTGATCGACAAATGGTGAAAAAAGAAAAAGAAAACAGTGCTGTGATTAAGGGATCAGAATTCGTCAAGTTAGAAGCAGGATAGACAGACAATGACTATCGACCTCTACGTAAACACCCACACTTTGGATGGGCTTGTGCCTAATTTGTGAAATTATTGTAATTATTGTACTTATTTATTTCTTTGCAGATGAATAATTAAAAGTGTAGTACATGTTCTGTTGTTAGACGCAGAAAGAGAACTGCTTTTAGAGTGAGGCATTTCTTAAATGGTTCAGTATTCGAATATACATGTGTCTAAGCTAACTGTATGTCTACCATCATTACACAATTCACACACACTGACATAAACGCACACACATATATACACATACATATATATATACACATATATATACATATATATATATATATAATATATATACATATATATATATTCATATATATATATATATGTAATATATATATACATATATATATATTCATATATATATATATACATATATATATACATATATATATATATATATTCATATATACATACATATATATATATTAATATATTTACATATATGTATTTATATATATATATATACATATATACATATATATATAGAGAGAGATTCATATATATATATACATATATATATATATTTATATAGAGATTCATAAATATATATATATAAATATATATATATATATATAAATATATATATATATATATATACATATATATATTCATATATATACATATATATATATACATATATATATTCATATATATACATATATATATATTAATATATAAATATTTATATATATATATATATACATACATACATACATACTTACATATATTTATTTGAGAAATTACTATTAACTTATTTTATTATAATTTATACACAACGCAAGTAATGCTGTTTGCAATTGTTTCAAAAATCTTCATAGTAAACAAAAAGTTCCGGTAGTTTACGATTAAAAACAAATTCTTATATTCAGAGCTGACATGTAACCAGATGAAGAAATAAGTAGAGTCAAAGTCCAGAAAAAATATTTCAAATACGTGACTGGGGTTGAGACCTTAATCCTCTTCAAAGTAGGCCCCTTGTGCTTGCACACATATACCCAGGCGTTCGATCCACTGCCGGAAACACCTCTGGAAGTCTTCTTTTTGAATGTTTTTTTTCATCTCCGCCGTCGAGTTCCGCATTATCTCTTTTTTTCGCACCCTTTCAACAACAGCTGCACTCCGAGCAGTTTAAATCCTGCCAGAACGCTGGTCACTCTCTGCTGATGTGCGATCATTTTGAATCGGTTGAACCACTCCTTAATTTGTGTTACACATCGTATCTTCTCCAAAAACTTGCTGAATCTAACGCTACGCCGGAGATGAACACCATTCCAAAAGAAGACTTCCAGGGGTGTTTCCGGCAGTGGATGGATCGGTGGGCTAAGTGTGTACAAGCACAAGTGGCCTACTTTGAAGGAGATTAACGTCACGTATTTGAAATATCTTATCTTGCCTATGGTCGGATACCTTTTAGACAGGCCTCATATTCATATATATATATAGAATTATAAAAAGAAAAAACTATACACACATTAAGGTTGTACACATTATAAATTATTTCGACCCCTTAATTAGGTCTCCTCAGATGTATAAACAACCACGTCAAAAAACCAATGTTTATACATCTGAGGAGACCTAATTAAGGGGTCGAAATAAGTTATAATGTGTACAACCTTAATGTGTGTATAGTTTTTTCTTTTTATAATTCTGTTTTGCTCTGATTAAATTACATTGAGCTCTGTTATTCAGATTCAACACAAAATTGAAATCTACACACTATATATATATATATATATATATATATATATATATATATATATATATATATATATATATTTACAGATACACAAATATACAATAGACGTACGTATATATATACATGTACATGTATACATATATATGTGTACATATGTGTGTCTATATGTATGTGTTTGAATAAACCCTAACATATATATATATATATATATATATATATATATATATATATATATATATATATATATATATATATATATATATATATTTAAAGAAGTGAGGTTACCAACATTTGAAAATTTGAAAAAAACTTATTTCAATTTTTTCTTTTATTATTATAAAT
>OY744516.1:3740000-3750000 GCA_963556195.1 Sepiola atlantica | reverse complement strand
TATATATATGTATAAATATTTGTGATTGTTTATGATCTATGTACCTATCTTTTCGTCCTTTTTAATCTGGATTCATCAGCATAGAGATATGACTATTCATTACCGGTCATGCGATTCGAAACCCTGGATTACAAGTATTTTTCAACTCAAATCCAACGTCGCTAACCGTCGGCCAATTTTAAATAACTGATAAACAACGATTATTTTAACACTTTTAAAGCGGCTTTACGTCCAGGCATTCTACTTCTATTAGGGAAGGAATGATGCATTATAAAGCAAGTGACGTCATGCTGTGTTAGTACTACCATAACAGTGCTCTAATTTTTACGAGGAGCGACAAATATAAATATTTGTTGTTGTTTATTATCTGTGTACGTATACGTATCGTCCTTTTTAATCTGGATTCATCAGCATAGAGATATTACTATTCACTACCGGTCATGCCATTCGAAACCCTGGATTACAAGTATTTTTCAACTCAAATCCAACGTCGCTAACCGCTCGGAATATATATGACAAATAAAGGAGAAACGCGTTAGGTTTCTGAGGACCACCCTCTTAATAGTAAAGTATTAAATAGTATGCTGACGTCAGCAGCAAGCTAATTTAGGAGTGGATAATATATATATATATATATATATATATATATCATAAAAGGCTATTTGTATAGATATTCATTCAACAGTATGATGAAAAATTTTCTAATACTTATTCCTTCTGATGAGAAGGATATTTTTTTGCAAAATTGTGGAATACATGGACTGATATAGATTTTTGAAAACAAAATATGAAAATGAATATTTAACATCTATATGTGATCTCTGTTAATCTCATTCTAACCGCTCTTTCTCTTCATATATATTAGCGAAATCCAAAGCTCTTTGTAAATAATCAAATTGAACACTATCTTGTTGTAGTTCTTATAAAAACATTGCGACATCTCATGCCATCAGCACACACGTATTCAAGTGTTTGAATATATGTTTGTGAACCTATTTATTCCATTTTGAATTCATTTGTAATTCATAAACTTTGAGACTTGAGATTAACATATTATTTTTTCAGAACTAGAAATAATAAGTCTCCAGATTTCTTCTATATAATCCTTAAGGATAATATAGACATAAAGCGACCTATTATTCTCATTATCGAATGGTTATGCTGTTTACGGGCTAGAATAAGCTGGAAAAAGAGAATCACTCTTTCTTTAAATACTCACAGAGACATTATGAAACATCAGAGAGTACTGATTTACTCCTCTCCAGGAGTTAGGCACAAGGCCAGTTTTTATCTTACTCCCACAAGTAAGATGTGACCCAAGGTCGGCTCGGGAAAGTGGGGTTTAAAAATTGCTGGGCAGCCCCGTCGGCATTACCCGGTAGGGGCGCCTCAGGCAGTAAGCAATAAGTAGTTAAACTAAAATAGTATCAAAATGATGAGATAAATACATAGATAGCTAAGAGAGTTATTGGTGACTCGTTCAGTTAATTATAAATTACGGCTAATTAGAAGAGTTAAAAAAATTTTTTTAAGCGGTTTGATTCCAGAACTACAATTAAAACACGGCTGGCACGGAGGACTCGACATATCACTAGGAACAAATGAATTATATACAGAGTGGGTCGAATCATATCAGCAACTAGATCATGGGTCACAAAGAGCAGTAAATAGGAAACAACAGGATAATGATGTACACATAACAGAATAAAGCAACGTAGCATCTAAAGCACCACTAACATGGAAACCAAGCGGACGAACGGGGATGAAAAAAAACTGCAAGCAGGACTTTATTAAACGATGTATCATTCAGAGCAGAAGAACTACCACCACTACTACTACTACTAGTACGTGCACCACAAATAATAGAATTGTCAGGATCGAGAGTGAATTTATTTACCTTTAACACAACATGTAAAATCGAATTAGAAGTAGCACATCAAAACATACCAACAGTATCGTATACTGCCATGAAAGATGTCATAAACTTAGAAACTGTAAAAGAACATCACTTAATCACACAACCAAACAGACATTTAGGATGAACACACATAAAAACGAGAAGCCACCCTACAACAATACACGTTCAAAAAGACGTGGTATATTTTTGCATGTATTTTGTGTTTAAGTATATAGTAAGAAAGGGAAACACATGTTGATTAACTCATCTTTAGTATAATATATATATATATATATATATATATATATATATATATATACATAGATATATATAGATATATATATATACATTAATTACAATCCGTAACATGACATATGACTCGCAGAGTTGAGACCACTATTAAAATTCATACAAAATAAAGAAAAGCCCGTCTTATTTAACCAGTCTTGTCTGAATATATATATATATATATATATATATATATATATATATATATATATATATATATATATATATATAATGAATTGTATGGGGAACACTTTATATAAGATGAAATAGAAAAAAAAAAAGAAAATAATTTTATATAAACAAATAAAAAAAACCGTTAAGTATGGTTTCGGAATTCACGAATAAAAAAATTCACGAATAAAAACAAAGTTCTCACATTAGCATATATAAAAAACAAAAAAAACAAAACAGTTTAAAAAAACAAAACAGTTTAAAGTTCCCAAGGCAGCCTTTCGTTCGACTCTCGTCAGGGGAATCGTCGGTAGAGTGATTAAAATACACGAACAACCATAAACTGGTGTAGAATAAAGTTGCAAGCAGGTGGCATAAGGTGATACAAATGCGAAATAATATATATAAATAAAACGCAAGTAAAGAATATATATATATATATATATATATATATATATATATATATATATATATCATCTTATATAAAGTGTTCCCCATACAATTCATTATTCATTTTGTAGTGTGGCACCATTTTGTCTCTTCATATATATATATATATATATATATATATATATATATATATATATATATATATATATACCGGGGCATGCACGTCCGGGGGCGTGTTGATCATACTGATACACACGCTTTTAGCTCCTTTAAAGGATACGAGAGGTCACAGTCAATAATAATGTGTGTGAAAACTGTGTAAAAATAAAACGTGCTCTTCAGTTATTGACCATACACATATTTTAATTGCGTGATATTCAACCCCATGAAAATGGTCTCTAATTGTTAAACCGATGTTTGTAGATGGGGAGGGGCTCTTAAAATAATCGCAATTTGATAAAATATGTGCAATCTTCATTTCTGTATAGTGTTTTAAATACGGTTAAAGAAGGGTCGTAAATAAATTTCAAGGCGGAGGATTAAAGTCATGCTAATTTAGAATAAATGGGAGAGTTTCTTGTTGGGTTTCTACACCGGGTCAACCATCGTTGGGTCATTTCATGCCGAAGCCGTATGTCTATTTGAATGCGGTTGGTTTGTAGATTAATTGGCAAACAAGAAGAATCCTTGACTCAAAGTCCGCGGTAAACGTTTCAGTTTCCTAAATTTATTAATTTATTTATTAAATTGTTAGGTGAAAGTACATGATAGTAAACAAAACCCCTCCCCACGTCCCATGTTCAGAATATCTTTCTAAATAATAACGTTATTATTTCAGCACGGTCAGTAAACTGCACGAGCTTTTTTTAGAGAACCATTCTTAACGTTGGAGAGATTTGTTAACTATTCTGTATTTTTACTTAAGAATTTAATAAATAAGTTAATTAATAAAATGAGTACAAAACTTGACAAACCACAAGAAAGGGTTACCCAAACAGAAAGTCTCTAATATCAGGAACTGAATCTGACCGTACACCGTTTGCTGCAGACTTTGAGTCGGGGATATTTCTCATTTGCCGATTATTTTTGTTTACAGGCGTATATTTTGTTAATAAATAGCCTGTACAGGGCAGTTTCTATTTAACCCATAGATAAGCGTCCTTACAGGTACAGGGTGGTCCTAGGAGTAAGGGTAAGTAAAGGGTCACTGAGCAATTCTCAAATGTTCCAAATTAGGACCTCACAACCGAATGCTCTTTAAGATCGTGCCCAGAATCTTCAGAATAAGACAAAATAATAATTTTACCCCTTACGACAGCTTATTTATATGTAGAGGGTTATTCATACCTCATTGAACATCCCTAGGTATAATCCCTCTTCTAATATTTATACGTTGTTCGCTACAGCCTCATGTTGCTCACATTGAGAATGTAGACATTATATAGAGAATAACATCTATTTGGAGATTGTCAGTCCGCGGTCTGTTTTGGCGACGTTACTTTTCGCAGGAAGGTGTCGTCGTCCTATATCAAACATCGCTCCGTATTCCCAAATACTCACCTATCTTGACGTTAAATATTATGCCTAAATGACCGGTTGAGTCCTGGTCAGTTCAAACTGACTAGGGATCAATGTCGTTTATCTTCTGTGATCTAACGAAAAGCCGTGCGCCAACGTGAATATGTTATATATACACGCGGGTATATTAGTCTAAAAGAATAGTGGGCACACTTCTCCCATCTCGGTCCTAACAGGTCCATCCTCTAAGACATTACTTGCTCTCTTTGAGAAGGGGTTTGTTTACTGCTGATCGTCTAAGGTCGACGGGTCTGTTCATAGGGCCAGACTGCACCTTCGAGAGCGTTGGTCTTTTTCTCCCTACCTTCTGGCTTTTACCTAAATCTTTTTGCATCGGGAAAGAAACAAACAGCTTTACAGGGTCGAGAAAGCTTTGGCAGGTGCACAGTCTCAGGCAGTACTTTCTTACTGTATTCCCAATCGCACAACGCGCACCTACACGGGGAATCTCAATGGGTTCGTCTTGGCTATTTATATATTTAGCCAGGCTATTCCCGCCTTGAGGCCTTATGCCACGTATTGCTTTGGCGCTAAGCAAGTAAATCAAAACCGTGTGTGCGTTTTGATATCAGGAGATATCCAAGTGACAGACGTTTCTTTTATATTATACTTGCCCACCCTCTCAACTAATATGCATTAATTAAAAGACTTCAACAACTTCCATGCACCCCTGGCTTACATATTATTATTATTTGTACTCACTAAGTGTTTTCACAAAAGTCATCATCAGAGATAACTCACTGATAATAACCAGTGGTGTTCCCTGGAGTCTGGATGACAAAAAGTCTCACTAGATTTCCAGTACTTTTCACCTCTTTCAATAAGTATTGCAAATGAATTTGCGTTATAGCAACAGCCGCTTACTACTGGTTTCTCGCTGGCAACAACCATTGGTATTCACTGGAATTTTGATGGCAATAAGCTTTCACAAGATATCAGTACTCTTCGCACTAATCCAGTGGGGGCCTGGTTAGTGCTATCCCTCCTCAGTTCTATTATCTAACATGACCCTTCAAGGCTATTTTTGTGCGGTATCAGCCGAGGCTGATGCCTTTTCCTTAAAGGAGGGGCACAGTTTATAAGATTAATTACAGTTTCAGTTCCCTTGGGTTCTTATGGTGTTCCTTCCGCCTTTTTGTTTTACTTCTGTTGCAGTTTCCATGTGGCTGGTTAGTGTTTGTAGTTTATGTAGGTTGGTTTCCGCATTCGAGGATGTTCCTTAAGATTTTAGCTGTTTCCATCATTGCCGGCCGTTGTGTAGTCTCAGTCTTCACCTTGACTCCAATTTCTCCTAGTCTTTTTTTTAAGGTTTTTCGGGACTCAATTATTGGTATTATATTGACTTCTTAATGTTCCATATTCCTTTCAGTTATTTGGCAAGCTCTGTGTATTTGCTTCGTTTTTCCGTCATTTGATCTTTACTCTGTGATCTGCTGGGACGGTAGAATCTACGAGTTGGCAGTTTCTTACATTCTTATTAATGATAAGTTTCTTGCCTTCTTGTTAATTATTATGACTTCTCCTTGCCTTGATGAGTTTATCTGTTTGTACCTCTATGTTCAAAAAGAATTTAGTGGTTTTCGTTTTCCAGTACTGCCTCAGGTTTGTGTCTGTACCATTTGTCTGCATATTCAAAATGAAGTCGTTTGCATTGTTGTCAATGTACCGCTTTCCCCACGCAGTCGGGTTGTATTCGTTTTGGGTGAGTTTGCTGCATTCACTTATTCTGCGATTTACCGTTTCATCTTTTTGTCTACGGGGTCTACATTTACTGGTGTTTCTTCTTCTTCTTCTTCTTCTTCTTCTTCTTCTTCTTCTTCTTATTATTATTATTATTATTATTATTATTATTATTATTATTATTATTATTATTATTATTATTATTATTATTTATTTATTTATTTATTTTTTTTAATTTGTCTTTTTTGTTTTGTTAGGTTATTTTTCAAACTGCCCCGAGTATACATATAATGATGCGCAAATACATATACCTCCTGAATAGGATGTATAACGCTTTTCTCAACCGGCCAGTTAGGCATACTAGTTAAAGTATTCGCTTATGTGCCGGGAGACCGAAGTTCAATCCTCCGTCGAGTCATACATACTCATAAAATATCACTTGATCTCGCTTGGCTTTACACTCGTTATTATAAGATGATGATCAATCCAGTGAAAATGTGATATCCTCCCCTACATCTTTATCAAATAGACAACGACAAAAAAGGCATCGGATAACACTTGACTCCGGTATGAACATTTCTATCTCTATTACAGCTTTCATTGCCCGCAAAAGCATGCGACAGCACACATAATATACATAGAACGCTATTTAGTCTTTCTCTACGCTGTCGTTATTTCAATAGGAGGTGCTCCAATATATGATTCCCTACTGTAAAATATTCACAGCAAGAATTCTTTCTATCAACACTGCAATGCACTTTCCTTTCTTGTTCTGTGTTTTTCTTCAAATCAGTCATCTTGATAAAGTTTAAAAATAAAGACGAAACGTTGATGAATATATAAACAATTTTCGGTCTTTCGTTTTTTTTTTCATTAGATTATTATTTCCATAATGGTCATAATATATATAATTATAAATACTAACACACATCCCAAGCCGTGGATCGAACCTTAAACTATCTAGTTGATAGTTGATAGCCGATAGCTTTCAGCAATGAGCCATAGGAGAAGCGCTGGTAAGTGATATCGAGAAGTTTTATTACATAAACTTTGACTTTATTTGTTAATTTAGAAAGAGCATTGCATTACGCTAATCGATAGCAGGCGATCTTATTTCTCAACTCGAGAAAGGGGGGGGGGGCTTGTATATAGTCATCCACAGACAGACTGCTTCGCTTCATCACAACTGTTCAGTGAGGCTAGACTAGCATCAATCCGAAACCATGGATCGAACCTCCAACCATCTACTTGATAGTTGGCAGCTTTACTCACTGAGCCACGGGACAGGCGCTGGTAAATGATGTCTACTAATATTGACTGCTACTTTACAGTGCTAAAAAGATGTATTATGTATTTCTCTGCTCAATAAAGAATTTCTTCATATTGGAAAAATTAAGGTCCGTTTTTTGATACAGTTAATATTTTTTTCTGTCTAATTTTTGTTTCATTTGTCTTTCAAGTAAGAAGAACGCTTATACACTTTTTTTACATGTATTCAGTAGCTTTATGGGAAATTCGTACGCTCAAATTGTATATATATAGTTTTCAATATACACGCGTCTATCATGTACATCAATACATATATATGTGTGTGTGTGTAATATGAAACTAAATATAATAAAATGATTAAAATACATAAAACTATAAATCACCTAATAAGTAGTGTAATGGATTCGTCCGAACACTATAAAATACCGCAATTTTTTGTAAATAACGGTAACATTTTCTTAGACACAGACGAACAACACAGGTAAGGAGGACAATTTGTAATAACAAAATAAGTTAGCAAAACATTAATCTGGAACAAAACTTTGATCTAATATACGGAACATTTTCGTACTTGTCTTTTAAGAGAAGTGGGATCTGATCAACTCTGCTGGTAAGCAATGAGATAAAATACTGTTTTGTTTTTGAATTCCCGAAACAGTTTTTATGGTAAACAACTGATGATCCCTTAAATAATGTGAAGCAAACTAATATAGTGACAATAAAAAGTAAATTGACTTACAAGAAAAGTAATTTTCCACCGAGGGACTTGGAACTAAAGTCTTTTTTTTCATATAGTTGTCATGGCTGAAAAACTTCCGAGACTATATATATATAAATATATATATATATATATATATATATATATATATATATATATATATATATATATATATATATATACAGACATGTACATAATCTGCGACACTTGCAAAGTTATCGATCAACAGCTATAGAAACCGAGATCCCATGAGGCAGAATGAAAATCTTAAATCAGTTGTTGATTGATAACATCGACATGCCTGTGTCACAGATTATGTACATGTCTATATACATAAAAAATAGTTTTATATATTAAAGCTCTATTTGATATTGAGCACTCTATATAAGCTTAGTTGAAATTCTTTGGATGTTTATCCTTTTCATGTTTACTTTACCTAGATCGCTATATATATATATATATATATATATACTAAAGCTGAGAGAATCAACGTTTGTTCCCTAAAGGTGTTTTCCTATATATTTCAATGACACAAAATACACGCTAAAATATCTCTTGGTTCTGTTATTGAGTTATTTTTTAAAAACTAAACTCCATTTTAATTCTTCCAATTAGCCGTTATTTTAATTAGCTGAATCAATTACTCGTCTCTCACTTAGCTATCTTTGTATTTCCTTATCTCACTCTCACTTGATTTGTTTAACTTTTAGAAGGGTTCTTCAGGCGAACTGATTCCGAAAATGCATATGTATAAAAACTCTGAATTTTCGAATTCCCTATTCAATCGATGCTCGTCGGATATACTAATGATGATCGATGATGCCGTGAAACTGAAATCAACTGTAACGCGAATTACATTTATTATTATTATTATTATTATTATTATTATTATTATTATTATTATTATTATTATTATTATTATTATTATTATTATTATTATTATTGTGTGTATTTTCTGTGTGTGTGTGTGTAAAAGAGCGAGAGAGAGACAGAGAGAAAGAGAAAGAGAGAGGAGGGGGAGAGAGAAAGGGAGAGAGAGGGAGAGAGAGACAGAGAAAGAAGGATATGTAAACTAATGATGCAGACATGTTGAGTAATAACGCATAAGACGTCACGGGGAAGGCTAAGGGCATGACCCCGCAATAATGAAAAAAAGCCGAAGACTAGATAGATTGTCAATTAGGCTAAAAGAACAACGGAAATGAATCGGTGACCTTTGAACGAGCCCAGGTGTGTGAGGTCGACGAGTTTATTTCGGAGTATGACGTCGTAAAAAACGACTTGGTAACCTTTAAAAGAGTCAGGTGCACGAAGCCAGAAAAAGAAGGCTTCCGGAGTGCAAAGTCAGAAATTAAAACGGCGGTTTTAAACGAAGGAAAAAGGAGCGCTTACGTAGAAGAGACCGAGTTGGGAGGACATAGAGAGAAACTTGTCGTGGGTCAGTTACGAAGAGAATACCTCTCTTCGGGACTGACCCCACCACGGCCGAAATGCCCTAAACAACTGGCGTGGTGGACCACACGCCTTCCCTAGATTCCGGGAGCAGACTGCTACTGAGTGAGAGAGAGAGAGAGAGAAAGAGAGAGATAGAGTGTGAGATTTAGGGGTATATTAGAGAATAATAGTCCGAGAAAATGTATATGCAACAGACATGGAAATAGAGAGGAAAGCAAAACGACAAACTATTATAAAAAAAGAGAGCAACACAGGCTGATGACGCCATCTAATGTATAAATATTGACTGTGTTATTTCATCATGTTTATTTTTGATGAAGTCCTGACTTAGGGCGAAATATTGAATCACAGCATATCCGTGTGTAAATTTATTTTGTTCAAATTAGTCTGTCTTTTTTACTTTTTCTTTTATTTCACTGTTTTTTTCTTACTTTTACATTCTGTCGGATAATTACCCTGTTGACATACGACCCCCACCCCACCCTTACTCCCCCCACACACACATATATATATATATATATATATATATATATATATATATATATATATATATA
>OY744516.1:3682500-3735000 GCA_963556195.1 Sepiola atlantica | reverse complement strand
CCTGGGAAGGATATATCAGCGAATGAAAATATACTACAATACCCCCTTTAAAAGAGGTAATGAAGTCTGGGGGATTCTACCCATCCCTTTAGAAGGAGATGGTAATACGTAAGATTAACACACACACATTATATATATATATATATATATATATATATATATATATATATATATATATATATATATATATGTGTGTGTGTGTGTGTGTGTATATATATATATATAACACTTGCCCTCCTCCCTCAAAGGAGGATATCATGCCAGGTAGGATGGTATCATGACAACAGAAAAGAGTCTACAATAGTCCCACTAAAATCGAGAAGGTAAGCCTGCGAGTATCGTATCATATACTACACTACCCGCCAAGTTGGTCTCATGACAACAGAACAGAACTGGGAATAACTTCCACCCCTAAAAAGGAGGAAGTAATTCCTGGGAAGACAATCTTATGAACTCCAAATTGATAAAAATAATGCAATAATAGATTAAATCCAAAGTAAAAGTGTAGTATATGTTCTCTGCATCTCAATAACATTAAACGTTTTAATTATTAAGCATATATATAAGAAAATATGACAATGCAAATTACAAATGTATATTACAAAACATCAATTCATTCGAAACTGTTTAAAAAATAAATATGCAAATTAGGAATACCTAAAGTTGTGTGTGAGCGTTTGCAGATTACGGTATTTCAAAATGTAATGTTGTATCATAAAATTGAATAAACATAACCCGTTTTGAAGTTAATATAGTTAGTATTAGTGGACAAAACTTTCGCATTTATTCATTTAGGTATATCTCCTTTATGATATAGGATAGCTTGTCTATTTCGCATGTATTGTCATCGATAAAATACGGCCTACAAACTGTTGTATTCTGAGTATTCAATTTCCTTTGCAAAAACTATGTCTGTAATTTATTACAGATGAACGTTTTCTTTAAAAAAACGCAGATAAATATTTAGCATATTCGTCTGACGAAACAGATTGTCTTATCTACTGTTTGTGAAAGAAAGCCATTCCGTTCAATGAAATAGGGGAACATTTGTACTTAATCTATCAGCCATGACCGGGTAAAAGTGTTAATTAATTATTATGTTATTATTACCTATTATCAATTCTAGTAAGGATAGAACCTTCAACGTCTAGAAGACTGTCACATAGAAGTGACTTTTGTTCGCCCCAAACAAGGCATATTGGCCTCTAAGCGTAAGATACTACTGTTATGGGGGCCGGATTTATAGGAGTACAACGTGGGTTAGGAGCAGTAAGATGTTCGTTCCCATTACATTTATATTTTTGCATGTTGGTACAGTTGTGGAAACAGGGAGCAGGGAGAGAATCCCAGAAGCAAACAGTCCGACGAAAAAAAAGCTATTTGAGAAGAAAATTTTCCAGCATCTAGAATTCTCTACAATGAAAAGATGTAATGTTGTTGATAGTCGCATGGATTGGCGGTAGTTACGTAGACAGCGGTACACGTACAGAAAGTTCATCGGAGCACATCCAGTAGAAATACTTATGAAACAAGCGCAGAAATGCAACACTGCGGCTGCACAACAGGGCTAGAGTGCACCACACCATCTTAGAAATGTATAATCACACGCATATGTAAGAAAGACGGACACACATACATACAATTTACAGACACACTTACATCTATATGTCTTCTATATTAATAAAAGTTTGTCGGATTCTAGAACTGAACCACATATATCATTGCATATGACTAATTCATGACTAGCGCTTTTTCCTTATTATGCTTGCAGCTTGTTTTATTGAACTAAAACATATAATTCGCTTTAGTTTCTTTCAACAAATGCTTATTCCGACGGGGAAGTTTGTTAGAATAATGGTAATTTCGATTGGGACATAAACAACGTCAGCTGCTTACGAAATTGAAAAAAATAATTTTCTACATTCTTATATATGTGTTCGACTTCCAATCATATATTTTAAAACATCTATTTTTGTAACATTACTTTTATATCCACACAGAATTTAAACAACTGTCGAAATACAAACACAAACTATTTTCATAAATTACAACAATTCAGAAATCCCCTAAACAGTTTTATTACAAAAAAATGACGTTATCTGGTACTATTATGCATCACCTACACTTTTGTCTTGATTAATTAAATGCAACGTTAACTTTTAAAACTATTTGAAATAAGATTTTTTAATTAAATTATTTTTAATAAAAATATTCGCATCTGAAACTAGGTTTACTGTTGTGAAGTTGTCCCACAGTAAATAATAAATAAAGGAAGTCAAGTAAAGGGTTGGTTTAACAAGTGTATTAACAAAGTAAGAAAGTGACTAGCTGTTGGCTAGACAGTTACAAGACTGTGCTTTGTCTTCTCTGTCTCTGGTGACTCGCACTATTTATAGTGATAACCGGTGCAGTTTCTCCTGTGTAAGAACGGCCGGTGTAACATTTACAAATACATTTTGTCGGTTTTTTTAAAGTTTAACATTTCTTAAAATATACTTCTAAGAAGATTTGCAATTTTATCAGACTATAAGTGTCTACGCGCCCCTCAAAGTTCATATTAAACAATGTTCCTCATCGTACATCGTTCAAAATAATCCGACAGTCGCTTCAAAAATTTGCGAAGAAAAAACTCTACTAATAACGAAAAAAAAAGTTTAAAAAGTTTAATTTTGTTGTGAAACAAACTCAATTTATTTGAAGATGGACCGAATTTAATGAGAAACAAAATGATCATAAAAAATTAAAAGATTTTTATAAAAAAATATTTGCATCTTCAACATGGTTTACAAAGGAATGTTGTCTGTTTTTAAAAGTTAAAATTTCTTAAAAGATACTTCTAAGAATTTTTGCTAATGTTATTAACGTATACGTCCATAGATAAATAGACAATAACAAATATTTATATTTGAAGCTCCTCGTTAACAAGTAGAGCACTGTAAATGGTAGTAATAACACAGCGTGACGTCACTTGCTTTATATGCATCATTCCTTCACTTATAGAAGTTGAATGCCTGTATGTCTCGCCGCCTTTAAATGTGTTAAAATTATCATTGTTTATAAGCTGTATCGGTTAGCGAAGTTGAATTGGGGTTGAAAAATACTTGTAATCCAGGGTTTCGAATCGTGTAACCAGTAGTGAATAGTCGTACTTCTATGCTGATGAGTCTTGATTGAAAAAGGACGAAACGTATACGTCCATAGATAAATAAACAATAACAAATATTTATATATATATATATATATATATATATATATATATATATATATATATATATATATATATATATATATATATATATATATATATATATATATATAACGAAAAACACACGCAAATCATTAATCTCAAAAGGAACAAGAGACTACGGCTAAGTAAGAGCATGCTACATGAAATAGTCTGTATTTTTGACAAGGACTCTTTTATGGGTCAAAAATTCGAATTTCAATACGTGAATATATTTATTTATTAAATATAAATATAGATATTTATTTTTATGAAAAAAATCTACATTTAGACTGGTTTCCCCTGCTAATAAAAAAAAATTAAAAAATAAATAAAAAAAAGGTCCCATCCTTGGCTTTTATCCACTTCACAACTCAAATTCCTTCTCAAGTTTCCAATCTCATTTCTAAAGTCTGAATATATTATTTAGAATAAGTTATCTCCCTTTGACAGTAAATTTAAATTTAGATTTGAAGAGAATAAATGAAAAAAAAAATAAATAAATAAATAAATAAAGATTGATGAGTCATGTAAAATGAAACATAATAAAATTTAAAAAATTGGTATATTACTAAACTAATGTTTATAATGTTTTAACCTTAGTTATATGATTGCTTAATGGAATTTTGACGTTTTCTGCGTTCCTAATCCACTTCACAACTCAAATTCCTTCTCAAGTTTCCAATCTCATTTCTAAAGTCTGAATATATTATTTAGAATAAGTTATCTCCCTTTGACAGTAAATTTAAATTTAGATTTGAAGAGAATAAATGAAAAAAAAAAAAATAAATAAATAAATAAATAAAGATTGATGAGTCATGTAAAATGTAACATAATAAAACTTAAAAAAATTGGTATATTACTAAACTAATGTTTATAATGTTTTAACCTTAGTTATATGATTGCTTAATGGAATTTTGACGTTTTCTGCGTTCCTACTGCCAATTGTTTTCCCCTGTATTACGATGATCTGACACCGGTTTTTTTTCCCCGTTTTTCCGACCCTCTCGGTCTTCTATTGTTGTCTTCTGATAATGAAAGTTGTTCTTTCGAAAATTTAAGATTACCCTTTGCCGATCTGTTACTTACCAAAAAAAAAAAAAATACTATTTGGTATTTAATCAGTTTTTGTGAAATTATTAATAAATCGTTTTGAGTTTCACTTTCTCCCTGCGTTTATTTCTTTTCACTTTTCCATCTCACGGCAACCACATCGCATTGCTATAGCCTTGGACGACTAATTTACACTTACATTTACCAGCAATGCTTCAAGCAAACTACAATCTCCTTTTATATATATACATATATATATGTATATATATATATATATATATATACATATATATATATGTATATATATACATATATATATGTATATATATATATATATATATATATATATATATATATATATATATATATATATATATAAATTATGAACTTTGAATAATAAGTATGAAGTAACGTCTACAAAATGATAGATTAACGCAAGGAGAAAGATAAATAGCGAAGATCAAATCCCACCAACGGTTAGTTAATACATTTATCTTATATTAATCTGTAGTTAAAGGAAACATCTAGAAGACACTAGGATTTGTGAGTACCGGTGCAAACAACCTAATTGAAGAAAAACATATTTTACGAAATATTAAACAAAATATAAAATGAATGCGGAATGCAACCCAGGTTGTTTTTCCTGCCTGGATGGTTACCTTTTTTTTAACGAACAGTGACAATAGTCTCACCAAGAAAATAAATGTCTCATACGTTTCCAACATTACATATATGTTGGTGGTAAGCCGAAACAATTGTATGCAATTAAGCAACTGATTTTTTAGTGAATCTATGAGAATTTGTTCCCTGCATTTAATGGGGTTTATATGATATGAAAATATTTATATTACAGCTCTAGCCCTACACTATCTCGCTATTATAAAACTTTGTGTGATAATATATATATATATATATATATATATATATATATATACGGCATAATCACGTTGACACACCGGTTCCCGCTAGATCAGCGAAGTTTAACGACGTTGAGCATGGCGCTGTACGTAGACACCTAACTATGGGCAAATAGGGTCGCCAACCCGCAGTGCCTTGTGTGGCGACTATGTGAAAAAACCCTGAATGACAGTCACCAATAAAGTGGACGGAAACCATCGAGGGTTTCCTCCTCCAGTAGTGATCAAACACCCTGATGCTGATGTGATGGGGATATATATATATATATATATATATATATATATATATATATATATATATATATATATATATTGATTTATTTTGGTACAGAGGAATTAGTACAACAGCTTTAAACAAACATACATAAAACTCTAAGCAAATAACGCGTCTAAACGAGAGTGACACGTGACTTCACATTTCCGAAACAGATGACAAGAGAGCCGGATGGCTAAGTCCTTCTGTGCTTGAAACCGACGGTACGAATGTTGTACTAATTTTCCTGTACCAAAATAAATAAATATTACGCCCTTTATTTTTAATTTTTAATTTTAATTCTCAATTAATCGAGCAGTCTGCTTGGATTCTCCCTGCTATATTACAAAGAAGTTTATGTTATATATATATATATATATATATATATATATATATATATATATATATATATATATATATATATATGGGTAGATAAAAGGATGAAACAATCCGACGGGATGAAATTAAAAATGGAACAGTGGAAGACTCATGAGCTCAATGTTTCGCCCGATGTGATGTGGGCTTTATCAAGAGCTGATGAAAAGTGTGCTAAAAATGATAAAACACGGGAAGGTCATATAATTGGGAGATATATATATAGTGGTAGTGTTTGAATGGAGGGAAATATATGCAAATATGTAAAGTGTCAGAAATAAGTGTGCAAGATGTCTACATATAATTATACATATATATATATATATATATATATATATATATATATATATATACATATATATATATATATATATATATATATATATATATATATATATATATATATATATTTGTGTTATAATGAAATAAATTCAAAAAGGAAATCCAGGTATGCGAGCTCAATGTAATAAACAGAATAAAATAAAATATAGTAACACGAAATTACATAATCATCGATGCAATCATGTATTTCAACCTTGTGGTATTTTCAAGCATCCGATTTAGACGATTACATTTTTGAAACTGAAAGAAAAAGTTTAAATTCACACTCGACAATTCAAATCTATAAATATGTATTACATAGATTGTCACCCCTCTCTCTCAAATTATATTTGAATTGTCGAGTGTGAATTTAAACTTTTTCTTTCAGTTTCAAAAATTATTGGGTGCATATATATAAGTATATTTTTATTTATTTTCTATATGAACCGATCATTAATAAATTTGGAATGTATATCTCGATAACCAGATTAGTAAAATAGGAATATTATTTATTTGTAAACTTACTGATTTAGGGGTAACGCGCACTCCCGAAATGTGAATCTTCTAAACTAATGAACCGATCATTATAAATTATGGAATACCTATTCTAGGCAACAGCGTATTTTTTAAATATTACTATTTAGGAGGTACTACCGAAACCATACCATGCCATCGAAAGAAAGATAAATAGAATTAACATTTAAAACTAATCTTTTATTTAATGCTTATACCCGTCCCGGAACGGTTATTTTACAAGTTTGTGTACAAATGTTTAGCCTGGTATTAATTAGTTTAATTTTAATTATTAGTTTTAAAATTAAAAAAAAAATATTTTAGTTAGGAACAATGGGAAAACAAGCTCAAAATGTGAAGGCGTCATATTCTTATCTTAAGTTAAATTAGGAGGTGTTTATCTTCCTTACACATTAAGACTTTTACGTCAGTATTTAAAATTGTCTCCATTGTAATAATCTTCTTTGCTGGAAAAATAACATTCGGAAAAAAAACTGTGGCGAATTACATTTTTTAGTGTGAATAACATGCTCTTTAAAATCAAAATCGATTGAGCAAATCTATTGCAACTTCGATCTTATACAGGAAACCCGACAAGAGATTAAATATCGTTAGTCCGACTAGTCTACTTAAGAAACACTTTCAACTGGAACCACAAAATTACAAAGCCTACAGTATAGAGCAAGTTCTTTCGGGTTTTTTTTTAGCATCGAACTTGTAACCTAGACTCTAGAATAGAAGACTTGGAGCACTTTATCTCGTTAGAACGCATTAAACTGAATTTTAGTAAAGAATAAAATATCAGTAGTTGGGATAATGGGTAATATATACCAACATAGTTGTATATTACGTAAAATCTGTATGTTGCCTTGTCTCTGTGTCCTTTCAATGTGATGTTGGAGTGTCATCTTTCGTTTTCACTATGTGCTTTCGTCGACGGATATGTCAGCATCGTAACCATGTGAAGAGCGGTTTAAAAATCGCCACTTCTTACTAAACAAACCGGAAGCTTACACTCCGACAGATTCGGTACATGTAACAGAAATAAGCATAATCTCGTCTCTTTTTAATGTATCTTTCTTCCGTCGACCAATCAAATGACATCAATACATCAGCAGCAGCTACGCGACTACTATATAAGACACACATTTGTAACACTCAATTAATCTCTTTGTGGCTTGGCCTCACAGTAATAAGCCGGTGACGATTCACAATGACTCACAGCAGCAGCAACTCGGATCGTAGGGCGGTATCTAACGGCAGCGGTTATTCCGGCGGGTAGCAGTACCAAAGATAAACATTTGCTACATTTTAGACAGCATTGGGCGGATCATCTTTACCGTTGCAAGTCGACTCAAAATGATACTAGACACAGGCGGCATTCCAACCATCATCAGCTGCATCAACTCTACTCTCGACAGTTCACTGAGTAAAAGACTACGAGCAAAGAGACGCATTTATTTCCAAGAAATTAAACCACTTTTTCTCCCTTTACACGCGAGTTTGCCTTCTTTCTGTTGTTGTTGTTGTTACGTTCACTTTTTTTTCCTTTACTTGTAACACGAGTCATATTACACTAGACAACACCTTATGTATCTCATCAGAGTCACAACCCACGCTACAAATTTGTGACTTCTGAACGTGACATTAACCGATAATTTAATAGATATCTGTGTACAAGACAATCACAAGAGCGTTGGCGGGACAAGACCTAAACTACCACAACTTCGACAATGGAGTCAACCAAAACGAGCGGCAATATTTTTTTAACGGAGTTCACCCCAAACAAGACAATTTGTAGACGTAAGTGGCTACTGAGAATTAGGGTGAAAGTTTAGGAGATCATCTTAAATTAGAAGCTGTGCAGCTAGATGTTTGTTGCCATTCGTTTTAAATTTCTGCATGTCGGTACAGTCGGGTGACAGGGAGCAGGGAGGGAGTTCCAGAGGCCGGCAGCTCGAAGAAAAGAAGCTATTGAAGTAGAAGGCTCTCCGGCATCTGGGGGCATCCACAGTAAATGGATGGGATTTAGCTGATTGTCGGATTAATCCAGTGTATTTACGTTGAGGGGGCATTAGAGCAGCAAATTCATCGGAGCACATTCAATTGAAGTACTTGTCAAACAAGCACAAGGATGCAACATTGCAACGATGAGACATGGGCTGGAGATTGGTGGATAGTAAGGAACTTGTCAGATTAAGGACTCTTTTTTGGACCTTGTTTAAGAGGAAAAGACTAGTGAATAACACACCAGCCCATATGTGACAACAATACTTCATGCATGGGCGGATAGTGGCTTTGTAGAGATATAGGATACTGCTATGTGTAAGAAGTTTTCTAGCACGGTACAGGAAGCCCACCTTCTTTACAGCAGCCTTGGCCATGTCTTCTATGCATTTGTTCCCATGCATGTTACCTGTGGATGTTAGACCAGCGAGTTTGAACATTGAACTCTCAGGTAAGGTGTTATTTGCTATGGCAATCGGTGTTTGATAAGGTTTCGTGTAGTTGTTGAAGAAAAAAAGCTTTGTCTTAGCAGCATTAAATTTTACCATCTATTTATAAACCCATTCCACTACAGACTGGAGGGCACTTTCTAATGAGTCAGCCATTGCCTCGGATATGCGCGCGTCCGTTTTGCCAATATGATGACAGTAGAGTATGGTGTCATCAGTAAATATACCCATATCAGACACAATGTTATCAGGGAGGTCGTTTATGAAGATCAGGAACAATAACGGTCCAAGGATCGATCCCTGGGGTACACCTTCCTTTATGTCATGTTTTTTGGATGAATGGCCATCGAGGACAACCTGAATCTTTCTGTTAAATAGAGAGGATCTAATTATATTCAATATTTGTCCAGTAATATCATATGAATTTATTTTTAGTAGAAGACCTTTATGCCAGACCTGGTCAAAGGCCTTGGATATATCAAGCTCTTCCGACCTAGCTTAACCTGTCTTGTCCAGTGTATGGTATATGCGTTCGGAGATGACCGTAACGATATTCGCAGTAGACTTTGCTTGCCTAAATCCATACTGATTGTCAGAAAGAATTTTAGTATTAACAAGGTGCCGGACTATTGCACGATTGATTGAGGATTCAAAGATTTTAGCGAAAAGCAGAAGTAGGCCGATGGGGCGATGATTCTGAAGGTCAGTTCTATCTCCAAAATTCTTGAAGATTGGAACCACAGAGGCAATATTTCAGCTATCGAGGAAGAAAGATTCAGTAAGGCATTTGTTGTAGAGTTTGGAGAGGACAGGGGGCAGTTCAGCAAAGCATTTTTTTTATTACTATTACTAGTATAAGATCAGACACACATGTTTTAGAGGTGTCAAGGTTTTTTATGATGTTCATGACTTAGAATAGGGTGATCACCAGGCCGTATGTAGTGGGAAATTAGGCAGGGGTGCTTTGCGGAGTTTAAAGTAGAGTTTAAGGCGAAACGCTGGGCCAGTAGTGCAGCCTTGTGAGTTGCTGTGCAAACGCCCTCCTTGTGGTTGGATAGCGGGGAATATTCGATGTCCCATTGTTCACCACACTATTGTAGATTTTCCAGAAAACACGAGAAACTAGTTTCTGCGACTGAATGCGTTCTCTAGTTATCTCTGTATACCCTCTCTTTTCTTCAGCTACTACAGTCTTAGAATTATTTATCGACTCTACAAATGTATGTCTATTCGTAGTAAGCTTATGACGCCCATATTGTCGAAATGCTTGCTGCCTCTGAGCAATAGCAGCTGCACATTCTGAGTTGAACCATTGTGGAGAGTGTGTATTGCTGTGGAATTTTCTCATGGGGACATGTGCATCAATTACTTTTTTGACCCATTCAGTTGTCTTATTTGCGCATTGATCAGCAGATAGAGAAAAGATTTCACTTCATAGGACGTCTCTAATGTGGTCTCTGATGGAATCAAATCCGCCCGCTTGAAGTATCTTGTCATTTTGAACAACCGCTCTTCAGATTTGGGACAATATTTTAAGGTGAGAAGTGAGGCTTACTCGTCCACACGATCGGGTAGGCGGATTGGGAAAGTGACATCTGTGAGAGGGGGTGCGATATGGAGAAACTATACGTGGGGTTACCAGCTAGAGAATCCAAGCCAGTCACGGTGATGTGCATTAAAATCTCCAAATACATGTATTTGGACACTTGTGTCAAGTGAGTGTGATATACCTATGCTTTCAGAGACAGAGTTTGATGGGGTTGCAGTCCTGGATAGAATGGGAACGGTATAATAAATATAAGTAACTAACGCTGTGCTGCAGGGTTAATCCAACCACAGGTAAGCTTGATTATTTGTTTCTAACCTATGTTCTCTAATTAAAGAGAGGGTCAACTTATTGACGTAATCTATTATATAAAGCGTAGCTGTCTGTGTGTGTGTGTGTGTGTGTCTAGTTAAAAGTCAGAAACTACATAAGACACAACCGAAAAACTAATATATATTTTTCAGCATTGCATCAGACAGTATATGCGCACATTTTTTGCAATGTTACTTCGTTTGGGAGGTCACTAAGTACAAAACTAATACGGAGTCTACATTTAGAGTTAGTTTTTTTACATCGACCTTTGGTGTAAAACTCGAATTAATAGAACTTCGTCTTAGGATCAAAGTTTAGTATCTGTTTTTATTCTCCGTCGAAAGAGGAAACATTCCTCGTGGATCGGGAAGTGGGAGACGAGGAGAGGAGAAAGGAAGTTGGATAGAGAGAGATAGAAAGATAGAGAGAGAGGAAAATATAGAGAGGTAGAGAGAAAAGTTAAAAAAGAAAGATGTTACATATTTCACTCTTCTATTTTGCTGTCCATCTCTCCTGTTCTCTCTCAGCTGCCAAAAGTCCAACTGTCTGTCTTCTCAATTCGTCCTTCTTAAAGTAACTGTTTTCCTCATATTTTAATGAATGTCACCTGTAATAAATCTACTTAAATACACAAGTTCTTTACTTGTTCACTGAATGGCCAACATGCGAAACCGTCCACGCTCTTCAAAGCTGGTAAACCTTCATTTTCTTCTTTATTGTTACAGTAGCCAACATTTAATCCTCCTTTATATTTTAAACTACACGTCCCCATGATCAAAAAAGATAATTTCACATCACATAGTCCCTCGCCCTGATCGACACAGTACGCTCTCTCTCTGCGGTATTTGCATTGCGTTGCCTTCATGTTGGACGCTTATATCTCCATCGTGTACATGGACCACGCGCTTTAAATCTAAAATATGTCGTGGCATATCCTCGACGCTGAAGTTGTTAGGGGCTTGCACTCCAGTAATTACTCCTCGACTTCGGCCTTTTGGTCGAGATCAAAGTGTAGTATCTCTTCCGATGGATACTACACCCCATGGACTGGTATTGTCTTGGCCTTCGGGGCTTGATTTACGCCGATCTATGGGTCTGTCCTGTGCAGTTCTAGGAGGTCCACCCTCCCAGGCTTCGCATCCCCTCTTTGGGGAGGAGTAAGTTTATTACTTACTACCTGAGGCGCCCCTACCGGGGAATGCCGACGGGGCTGCCCAGGCAGTTTTTAATGGCCTGAGTGCTCACCTCTCGGGCGCTGGCTTTTCAACCCCCACTTTCCGACCCGACCTTGGGTCACATCTTACTTGTGGGAGTAAGATAAAACTGGCCTTGTGCCTAACTCCTGGAGAGGAGTAAATAATACATCGCGCATTCGGTGGCTTGACTCTAACCTCTTTTCTTTTTCGGATTCTAGTTGGCATTTGTTCATCGATTTCTGACGATGTATCGCTCGGATGCCTTCATTCATAATTAAAAACTGATCTATGCGGCACTGTCTATTCTCTCTCTTTTCCGACCTTGGGTGCTATATCTTACCAGAATGTATCATTTTCAGATGATATCCCTTCTTTCGCGGCTATTGTTTTTATTATCCGATGATGTCGCTCTACTATTCCATATAGGCTGTCTTGTAGTATCTTCTTATCTTCCATTTTTCTCGCATCAGTTGGAGAAGTTCTAAGTGAAAAAGGTGCCATTGTCCATTATCACCTCCGTTACTGGATCTCGTTCAAGTATTACTTCTCCAATTTCTCTGCAATCATAGCTGTCAACTTCGCCTGTAACTCCCTTCATATTTGCTAGTCTCCCAGATCAACAGTCAATCATTGACAAGTATACGCATCCGCGATAGTGTGTAATATCAATAGCTAACCATGTCTCATTGTTCTTGGTCTCAATTTCCACAAGATTATGTATATCCGGGTCAGGCTCAATTGATTGACATTGAACGCAATTTTTGAACAGCTTCTGAACTTCTTCCTTTTTTATAAGTGGATCAACTTTTCGCACCATGTTGTGCATATTATGCAACTCTTCTGTTTGTTTATTCGTGTTAGCGCATCTGTATCGTTACTCTCTGAAGTCACAAAACGTCCTTTTATTAACTCTCCGTTTTACAATACTTTTTTCAGAACGTTTTTTTGACATTCCTCAACCCTCCTCCACTATAGAGTGCACCCCACATTGCTTATTTCGATCTTTCTTAATCCCCATTTCATAGCTGAATTGAAACCTTTCAAACAGCATCTAATTATTAATTAATGTGATTATAGTCACTATTTTTCCTCAGTCCTGCTTCATATTCCGCCACCAAACCACCAAACCAACAATCTCTACTACAACGCCTTTTGCAATACATCCTGTATCACACTACACCATCCTACTTTTGTTTCAGGTGTGTGCCAAGCTCCATTAACACGGTCTTCATTTTTTTTTACATCAGCTTGAATCTTCTGTGTTACTTTGACAGTTTCACCATCGATCCTGCACTCCCAGTCTACTCCACTTACTCTTTGTTCGCACAATTGCACGCCAGTCGCAGCCATGCAGCAAGTTGGTTTGGCTAGCCGGGAGGTCATAAAGGCCCGATCCGATCAATCGGCTGGCCACGTCATACCCTCGTATCTATAAGTTCATCCCCAACTATATTATTCAAACTGATTCTTTAAAATATCAAAACCTTACTTCTCCTTTTTAGTTTTAGTTTTCTTCCCAAATAGATACTATAAGGGGATGGCTGGGGTCAATCACGTTGAGAGCAAGGAAGATTATCAATGCCAAAAAGTAATGCTTTCAAAGAGTAATGTCTCCAATGAAGTAATGTTATTTCTGGGATAAATGTTTTTCTTAGAGTGGTGTTTTCTGAACATAATGCTGCACCTTCTCAGTAAGGTCCCCTTCTAAGAGTAATGTTTCCACTTTAACAGTGAAATTTCCCCCTAAGCGCAATGTATTCTGAGATCAATGTATCATGAGATAATGTATTCTGAGATAATGTATTCTGGTTATCTAAGAGTAATGTATTCTGGTTATCTAAGAGTAATGTATTCTGGTAATCTAAAAACAATGTATTCTATAAATCTATATCTAAAATAACACTAAATTAGTGGTATATGTCTGTCGCTTGTCGGATTGTCGCAGACTTTTCCAGGTTGAGTGTGATTATTCTCAAAGAGTAATGTTTTCAAAAAGTAATGCCTTCAGAGAATAATTTATCCGAAAAATAATGTATACAAAGAGTAATGTATTCTATATTCCTGCAGTATAAATAATTATCTTACCTATAGAATTATATCTGACAATTTTATTTGGCATTAAATAACCCACAGATGGTTGATATACCGTAAAACTAACCAACAAACAACAATCATCTCCGCGGATCATGTTGCCGCTTCTGAATATCAGCTTATCCATATTTCCTTTCATCAGCTTAGTGCCTATTGCTGCTCATCCATCCAGGGATCTTGGCGGCTTTACCAAAATCCTTAAAGATGTTCCACAAATGCCAAATCTGTCGATAACTTTGTCACATCTACCATCATGTCATCAATATATGGATCAGTGGCCTCTTTCATTTTATTTACTTTCATTAACACAGTTCTTAGAACGGCTGTCATAAGCTTAGGTGCAACATTAAGTCCAAATCCTAACCGTGTCAATCGGTAAGTTCTTCTTTTATAACAGACCAGCTGGTACTATCATAGTTCATTTGCCAAATGTAACCGTAAGTAGACTGACTTAAGGTCCACAACTGCAATTACTCCTGCCAACCACATCCACTTTCCTATATTTTCGCCACACATCTATTATGTTGCTCCACGTATTACATGCTACAAAAACGGTTCAATTTCCGAAAGTGAACACTGACCTCACTTTTTGTGGCCTGGGACACTGCCATCAACGGTAACACACCTTTTCCTTCACACTTTCACCGTAAGAGAATACCTTCGGCTATCCATCTTCCCGCCTTCTTCTTAAACTGTAAGTTATTTTCCAATCTCCATGGAATTCCTGTAATCATTCACAGTCTCCTGTAAGACTGGAGTCTCTCCGATCCATTTCCATCTTACTGTCCATTTCCCTCCATCAAAATCTGTTTCAAAGCCTTTGTCTACGATTGTGTAACGTTTGACTGATGGGCAGCTACGATACAGTATACGGTTCCAAACTTTATTTATAGTTACACCTCCCATCACATTAATACATCCATTTCAATTATGACGTCGATTCAAGCAATGAAGTGATCCGTTATATCATATACACTTTTATTCGTACTCTATATACTTTTATTTCTACTTGACGGGCCCCCTTACATTTTACGTCCCTTCCATCAACTGCTTTAACAGTGCCACTCCTACCACACCTACTAAAAAGTTTGAAATTGAGTAAAGTCGTGGTGCATACTGTATTATTGACAGTCACTTCTATTATTGGAACAATTCAGTACTACACCTTCATTCTGTTGCGGTTAGGGTTAGGGTTAGGGTTAAGGTTAGGGTTTCACTTTGCCTGAGGGCAATACCTTGCAGTGTGCCCATATTTCCACAATTATAGCACATTACCCTGGCTTTAGGTTGCTCCGTACAATCTTTAATTGAGTGCTTCTTCAACATCTGAAGCACTTGATACTTGATGATTCCTTTTAAGCCTTATTTATCAGTACAAGTGCTTTGTGCACTCGCTGTCAGTGTTTCAGTCTCTCGAATTCTTTTGCTGACTAAAAACCGTGCAGTTGGTATCATTTTGCTGACGTGAGATAACTGTGTTAGTCCCTTTCTCTGAGTATCCTGCTAGTTCAGCCAATCGTTTTAGCTTTTCATATGCTTCCAAAACACCCTTCAGTGAACGTTGTTACTAGTCTCATTTATATATGTTCGTTGTCTAACTGATCCTCATTATTCATTTCAAGGCATATCCGTGAAGAAAAAAATGGAGCAAGCAAGGTATTTCCCTTTTTGTAGCTTGCCCACCAAGTTCACTTCCTTCATCCATCCTAGTACACCACCTTCATCACTAACTTCCTGACCTCACAATCTCTTCTTCTTGCCAGCATAGGCTTACACTCCTGTAATGAAATTAAAGGAACTCATCTTCAACAACATCGCAACAACGACAAATATCATCTCCAAACTTCTTTCTAAGCTGTCCAAAATTAAACTGTCTGTCTTCCCCAATTCGTCATTCTTGTATTCATATGCAAATGAATGCCACCTATGAAAAAAACTTAACTACGAACACGTTCTTATTTTCCCTGAAAACGAGTTTCAATCATACAAAACAGTCTACGCATTTCAAAGCTGGTAACCCTTCATTTCTTTCTCCATTGTTACAGTATTGATTTACTCCTCTCCAGGAGTTAGGAACAAGGCCAGTTTTTATCTTACTCCCACAAGTAAGATGTGACAAAAGGTCGGGTCGGGAAAGTGGGGTTTAAAAATAGCCTGGACAGCCCTGTCGGCATTCCCCGGTAGGGACGCCTCAGGCAGTAAGCAATAAACTTACTCCTCCCCAAAGAGGGGAAGCAAAGCCTGGGAAGGTGGACCTCCCAGAACTGCACAGGACAGACCCATTGACGGGCGTAAATCAAGACCCGAAGGCCAAGACAACACCAGTATGGGATGCAGTATCCATCGGAACAGATACTGCACTTTGATATTAGCCAAAAGGCCAAAGTTTAATCTTCCTTATATTTTAAACCACATTGTGATTTATTTTTTATTTCTCTTTTCCTTTCTCACTTTTGTTGTTCTTTCATTCATTGTTTCTGTTAGTGTCTATCGTTTTTTGTACAGATGGGTCCTCACTTATGAAGGCCCAGTGGTCACTCGAGGATAAAGGTTAAAAGAAGTCTTGGTTGAACGATAATCGTCGTTACGAGAGGTTTGTAAACACTGAACATTACTTAAGAGGAATTGATTTTCCAAGAGGACGGCTCGACAAGTATTTGTTTAGATTAGACTTGAAGACAACAATTATGTAGTCGGTTAGGAAGCAGCCTCTTTGTATTTTGTTTAACATATGGGACGTTCTAGGTAAGAAACTTTGTTCATGGAAGTTCTGTTTAAATTTTGGTACAGATAGAGAGTGAAAGAACGATAGAGAGAGAAAGAAATAGAGAAATAGAGAGGGGAATAGAGAGGGAATAAGAGAGAGGAATGTTTATGCTTTGGTTGTCGCCAGACGTGTTCTTCCTGTGAAGGTTTTACAGGGAGACCTAGTTATTGTAAAATCAAGCAGCTACCATGAACATAACGGCACAGTAGAGAGAGGTTAGCAAGATCTGTTCTGTGTAAAAGAAGTTTTAAGGACGAAAGGCGATCATCCCCCACCAGATTTTGAAGTCGATTTAGTACTTTGTCAAGACAAGAAAGAGTGCCACAAGCGACCCATCCCAGATATGACAGCATTACTCCATACTAGGACGAATCTGGCTCCTATACAGGTAGATAATTGCATCAGGTGTCACGTACTTTCTAAAGCGGTAGAATGGCCCGAACCATTTTTCTAGTAACTTTAGCGACACAATTGATGTAATTTGACTTATTCGTCCCTGTTTTTTTGTCTTTTGCGCATTCTAAATGTTACCGTTTTACTTAACATGTATGCGTGTATACATCATCAGCGCTGCAACTACGAACTTTTTCATGACTCTTTTCTTTGTTACGTCTTTTGTGGCAACTTTGATATGTTCGTTGGTGGGAACCAGCTGGTCACGTGGCCAAATCAATATATGTTGTGTGTCATTTCCATCTACTTTCGGCTGACCAGGGAAATCACGTTCGAGATTCGCCATTAAAACATCTCCTCTTCCAGGTCTGGTGGAGGGTCCTGGCTTACCACACTCGAGACGCCCGCTCTCTCTGGAGTCGAGATGGGTAAACAGACGGTTCAACATCTCACTGCATCCACATGACGTCACAGACATACAAGACTTATTTCCCACTCGCATCTCAATATAAAATATGTATAATAATACGCATGCACACTAGTTTGTAAGTACGATATTACCTTTCATACCTGAGATTGTCTGATCGTAAATGATGCAAAAATGATGAACTGGCTACTCTGGTGCCCCCACGACGTAAGTTCACTAGACCAACTCGACAATCAGCTAAATCCCATCCATTCACTGTGGAGGTCTCCAGATGATTCCAATAGCTTCTTTCCTCATGCTGCTGGCCTCTTGAACTCCCTCCCTGCCCTCTGTTTCCCCGACAGTACTGACATGCAGAATTTTAAAACTAATGTAAACAGACATATCGCTATGTTGCTCCCATTTCAGGTTGACCCCCCAATAAAAAAAACTGTCTCCCTGTTTTCCCAGTAGCCCTTTACGTCTACAGTGGCGGACTGCCTTGTTTGCGGTGAACTATGTTAGAAAAAAATGTTAACTCTGTTGTGTCAGTGAGGGCAAATAATTAATTTAAAATGAATTGTTCCTAAATCGAATAAGCCATCATTATTAGAATTCTACTGCGTTCGTCGACTTATAACTGATATTCGTTTTTTTTATTATTTGAAATGTATTTAGAGGACAATTATTTTTACAGTAAGACGAGCGTTTGGAGTTCAACGGGCCACTGTATGTAGGTATTATTAATAACTATATACAGATGCTACCTATTATGATACTAGATAATTGCCACGGAGTTAGAAAGTTAGCATAATTGTTGATAGGTAAATGTAAGAAAATAAAACTTCCTTTGTAGCACAATAAGCCTGTTCGACGGTCTAAAATTCGAAAGTAACTCTTGTTCACATAACAACGGAACAATATGACCACAACTTCCCAAAACTTCGAACTGCATCTTTTTCTCGTCTGTTCACATTCGCCGCCTTTTCCCGTCGGTATTATTCCATTGCCGAAATGTGTGGCACAATGGCGTACAGCCAGCGCATTAAAAGGAGATGCACTCTCGTCCACAAACAGAAACCCGGTCTGCATTCCCTGGTAGGGCCGTTTTAGGCGATTAGACATAAACCAATGCCTTCTCAAAAAAGAAAATAAAGTCTAGGAATATGCAGACTTTAGGACTGAAAAGTTCCATACCTTACCCAAACAGAGCATGACTAGCTGATACCACAACGACGCACTCTTTTTCGGACTGATTGTCGACGAGCATGAAGAGGGAAGGGTTTGTCAGTCTTCCTCGCTCTTATCGAATCTTGTCATTTAAAACAGGTGAGTGTCCACGCGTGCTAATTAATAATACCTACAAAATCCCACAAATTTGAGCATGCGTCTTTATAATATTGTAAATGGCCGCCCGACAAGCAAAACATCAACTCAGTCAGTTCTCATGTTTATCATCGCAGTAATAAATAAAAAGATCCATGTGCGAAATTTAAAAAAAAAAAACGATTTTAAAATCGACTTAAGTCTTCCATGAAAATATGAAAGTCAGTGGTTTTACAAAATCAATCAAATCGTGTGTCAAGTAATCGACATGACACCTCGAACTGAATAAACACGCAATACAATCAGCCGGTTGTTATACCTGTGAACAAATCCGTTAGTCGCATAATGTCGCGGACAAAGCTTTCCGGATCCGGATACTAATAGGAAGACTCACTTGTCCGAATTCCGCTTGTATTGCCCACTTGATCGGCAATTTCACTGGAGAGAAAACCCACTTCATTGACTCGTCGTTGGCTGGGGCCAATAAGACAGGCGATAGACGTTGGCTTCGGGGCCTCGTTAGCTAAATTCTTTTTACTCTTAAGTGACATTACTTCTTTTTATGGTTGTTTGCTTAGTTCTTTCCACCTCTACATCTTTTCTTTGTCTGCTTTTCTTTCTTTGGTATTTCGTTCACACTCTACTTTTCTTTCTTTCATTTTGCCTTTTTTTTTTTTCTTTCTTCGTATGGGATTTCTATCTGTTTAGAGACATTCCTTTGCTTTTGTATAGTTTTTCTTTTTTTATTTATATTTAGCCGACCCACTCTCTCTTTACTCTCCTCTCCTTGTATAAGCGTATAAATGCAGAATAGCAGGACTTCACGAACAATATACTTTAACATACAGGACAGTTAGAAAGTAACTCCTGTTATTAAATACTCGTAATTTAGTACTGACATGTAATTCTTACAAGAAATGAATATGATAAAAAAGTGTATAGCATAAGGTTTGATTTATCAAAGGTAAACAAACACTCGCACATAATTGTTAATGAGATGGCTATATTTACAATTAAATAACGATGAATGAATAGTGATAGAGGATTGAAAATCTGTACATACCACGCACACAAAATTACAGCCGACTTAGGATACAGCAATTTTCCCCCTTTACCAGAACAATTGCTAATAAATGTGCCAAAAAAATGACAAAATACGTGGGGGCAGCCTCATAACTCTAGATTTCTCCTAATATTTTCACACACACGCACATACATCATATTTGACACACACGCACATACATCATATTTGACACACACGCACATACATCATATTTGACACAAACGCACATACATCATATTTCACACACGCGCACATACATCATATTTCACACACACGCACATACATAGTATTTCACACACACGCACATACATATTTCACACACGCGCACATATATCATATTTCACACACACGCACATACATCATATTTCACACACACGCACATACATCATATTTCACACACACGCACATACATCATATGTCACACACACGCACATACATCATATTTCACACACACGCACATACATTATATTTCACACACACGCACATACATTATATTTCACACACACGCACATACATCATATTTCACACACAAGCACATACATCATATTTCACACACACACATACATAATATTTTACACACCCGCACATAATTCATATTTCACACAGACATAATCATATTTTACACACACGCACTTACATCATATTTCACACACACGCACATACATCATATTGAACACACACGCACATACATCATATTTTACCTAAGCGCACATAATGATATTTCACCCACACGCACATACATCATATTTCACCCACACGCACATAATCATATTTAACACACACGTACATACATCATATGTAACACACACACATGCATTATATTTAACACACACGCACATAATCATATTTCACACCCGCGCACATACATCATATTTCACACACACGCACATATATCATATTTCACACACGCGCACATACATCATATTGTACACACACACATCATATTGCACACACACGCACATACATCATATTGCACACACACACATACATCATATTGCACACACGCACATACATCATATTTCACACACACGCACATACATCATCTTTCACATACACGCACATACATTATATTTTATACACACGCACACACATCATATTTTCACACACACGCACATACATCATATTTCACACACACGCACATACATCATCTTTCACATACACGCACATACATTATATTTTATACACACGCACACACATCATATTTTCACACACACGCACATACATCATATTTCACACACACGCACATACATCATCTTTCACATACACGCACATACATTATATTTTATACACACGCACACACATCATATTTTCACACACACGCACATACATCATATTTCACACACACGCACATACATCATCTTTCACATACACGCACATACATTATATTTTATACACACGCACACACATCATATTTTCACACACACGCACACACAGTTTAGAGAAGATACATCACATGATTCGCGAACAACCAGAGCCGGGTGAATTCTTTAGGTTTACATCAGATTTATCGCTTTTCAGCCATTTTTTTTAATCAAGAAAATAGTATTTAGGTTTCCATGCAAAAGTAAAGAGATGCCTGGAGTTAATTGAGAACAGTTTACATGTAAATATCAAAGTGTAGCCTTCTTCTTCTTCTTCTTCTTCTTCTTTCGTGTAAATCGGTATAGGGGGGGGAGTCATATATTAGATACCGTCGCGGACAATGAAATAATTATTTTGATTGACTGTCTTCTAAAGGTTGAAAGTTCAATCCTGACTACAGGCGAAAAATAGCTAAACCTAACAAAAATAATCGACTCTTCTACCCAGTCATGGTTGACAGAAGGAGAACAATCTGCCCTCGTGTCTTAAATAAAGGGTTCCGTTCGTAATTCTGTATAGGTTCCTGAGTTTGACATACAGATTCTCAACTTCGCAAAGATTCACGTGAAGAAGGTCGGAGGTTACATCGGTCAAAACGTTGTAAAACTAATAAACAAGATGAGAATAGTAGTCCGAATAATCTAAATAGCACAAATCCTTATCTAAAAAATTCTGAAACATATTATCCATTTTTGTTTTTGTTTTTCCCGACGACATAATAGCGAAATCAAAATGGCGGACATATTGACGCTATCGAACGTCAAAACTGAGAAAAGGATATCTACGTCAATGTCTCATTGTGAAATTGGAATTCGAGAGACAATTTTCAATCTTCTTCAGATGATTCTGGTATTGGCATTAGTTTCCCCGATGCTTTTCTAGTTAGAAATTTTTCTGGAAGGACCACGAGAAGGTTACCAACATCCCTAAGTGAAAGTGGAACCGACTGGATTCGAACTTGGAACACACAGGTCTTCAGTCCGTGTCGATATCCACTTTCCCACCGTCACAGGAAGTAAAGTGTAGTGATTAATATTTACTGTACTATAGAACCTTTTGGGATTAGACTCAAAAAATGATATTTAAAATATGAGTATACTATATTACAAAAATAGTTTGTTTTTTAAGGTTAATTTTTTTATGATTAAAATAATCGATTCTAATCTTGATTTGAGTATGATAGATTATCTTCTACACTTGATGTGATCCTGAAATGTGTTTATGATTTTCATAGTTTTTACCTGTCATCGTTACAAGTTTTAAAAACAAGTTCACTTAAGCCGGAAGAAAATGAAAAAAATTGTTTACACGATGCTAGACCAGAGGAGTTAGGGAGTTGTTTCACTACGGAGTTGTTCTTTTTATTTATGACTCGGTGTTCATCGTTCTTTCCTCGGTACTCATAACTGAACGATCTGAAAAAAAGGGGATGTGCAAACAAAATAATATGAGATAAAATTAAATGGTTGCAGTATTTTTGATTTTTTTAACAGGTTTCGAAATGTATTATGTTAGTTTTATTAACAAGAATTTCTCTTAAATCAGAGGGAGGGCAGTTATGTTTTTGTAGATGTTGGTAAATTTAGCTACAGTTTATAGGATGCATGGTGAGGCACCGAGATTACAAACACTAACCAATCGCGCTGCCTCGCCATACATGTCGTAAACTCTAGCTCAATTTACCAACATCTACAAACACATAACTGCCCTTTCTCTTATTAAAGACGAATTCTAGTTAATATCACTAGCATAATACATTCCGAAACCAATTTAAAAAATAGAAATACTCGAAGTTATCTACATAAAAACACAAATACCTAAAATTAATAACATGACATATGAAACCAGCGGTAACATATTAAAATGCTTAACGTAATGCGGTCTTGTTCTGTGATGTCATTCCAGCGTAGCTCAATTTAAATCGTCAACGACTTTCCTGGAACAATATGAAAAACGTTATCTGCGCTTTTCTCCGCCGTCTTTTTAAAATTCTCTTCTTTCTCCAGCTTTTTTGTTCATTTGCTTTTGACACTTGAGGATGATTCGACGAAGAATCGAAAACGTTCGCGAAACCTATGGAACATTTATTAATTTTTTTGATTTTAATAATAAAGAAGACCATCACAAAAATAAAAAAATAAAAAAGGTTTAATACAACAGACAGATCCTATTATTTTTATTCTTCCTAAATGTTGAAGATTAAAAACAAAAGAATATGCTCATGATACTCACCGTGTTTCCTAGAGTGTGTTTCCCAAAATTCAAGATGATCCATTAATGAGTTTAGGAGATTAGAATGTACACACACATACACACGCATATATATATATATATATATATATATATATATATATATATAAACCTTACTTTACATACAAGTAGAATATCCGTCCCAGGATGGGTATAAGCAATATTATTCAGAACCCAAAAAGACGTTAATATCTTGACAATTCTGAAATCATTGGATCCCTTCTTTTCTGTAATCAAGGAAGAATATATGTGAGTATGTGAATACTTCAGAAAGCGGTCCTCTCATGCTTTGTATAGTTTTTGGTCACCCTTGACATCGAGACTAAAAAAATGCTAGGTTGGTGTATGTCGGGTTCAAACTTACGTTTTATGGAGAAGGCTCCCCTAAGCTTTTGTTAGAAATGTTACTGTTGATCGTGCCACGATAAAACACGGGTTTCTGGTCAGCCACTCAACCAATTTAGGTGTAGACTTGTTTGTCAGCTCGTCTTGGAAACATTTCACTCCGTATTGGGATCTTTAAGGTCTTACTTTTCGACTAGGGGATTTAACGCTGATTGTAATGTTTCTTTCAGGCTTAGTTTGTTATGAAGTTATTCTATTTTTCTTTCCCTTTTTATTATCATACCTTCTACAAATCCATACAACAAATATCTTACTATTTTCTATAGTAGCATTAGAAGTTTCAGATAAAACTTTCCTGGTGTTCAGTCTTTCTCTTAGAAAAATCCTTGCTATTTGTGAGACTAATCTGGATGCTCCCATTAATAGCAACGAACTATATGTGGATGGCTTATATTTTTTGTCCGCTTAGACTTCTCCACGAATTTGCATGGTTCGGCTCTTTTCCTTTGCAGGTATCACCCCATTGCACGTGTCCCCAGTCTTTAATTTCACGATGTCCTTTTATTACTGTGGGGTTATCTTTTATACACTCTTCTTATTGTACCATTCCTTTTTCTGACAATGAATGCTCTGTTGTTTATGTTGTATCCAGCATGTATATTAATAATACATTGCAGTTTCATCCGTCAAACATCATCCTTGTTGTTGGTGATTTCAATGCTCATTCTTCTGACCGGCTCCCTTACTTTGATCGCACAGATCTAACTGGTGAAATTTGTCTTCACTTTTCTCTGACTCATGACCTGTCCTAAATTGTTTCTTTCCGCACACGCTTTCTTGATAATGACTTTCATCAACCGTATCAATCGTATTTAGTATATTTCTCGCATCTGTTCCTGACTCATATTCTATTCCCCCTTCACATTTATTGAGTTCTTTTGATCATGGTTTTATTGGTGTTCAGGTCAAGTATTTTTGTGAAGTATTCTGTTGATCGTCCATTTGATAGGAATATGTTTGACTACAAAAAATCTGATTAGGATGGGATCCTATCTTTGGTATTCCTCTTAGTAATGCTACCAAAGAGGTTACTGACTGGCTTCTTGTTGAAATCGACACTTCATTTCTCACTGTAAGTTTTCATCTTTTTGTGCTTCTTGCATTTTCCATCATAACAATTACTTTAATCAGTATATAATCATCAGTATGCAAGAGAGCAATCTTTGATGGTGTCTAGCTGTTGGATAATGGCCCTGTGGGAGCGGACGCATCTTGGCGTGGACGAATCTGTTGGAAATCGTTTTGTTTAGCTTGCGCGATTTAGTGCGGGTTGACCCGTGCAGTCGAGTGCAGAATAGGACTGTTCTCACAGCCGGAGCTCACAGACATGACAGGGTCACCGCGTGACGAGACCTCAGATCAAGGGCCAATGTACACTTGCGCATAGAGGCTTTGTGACGTCACGAGCCATTGCGTGGGAAGCAGAGTTTTAGCCAGTTTGGGTTTTTGAGGCGAACCTATGGGACGTAATTTTTACCATGTAGTCTTCAACATACATAGGGGAATTTATTCCCTAAGAAAATACACACGAACATCTCTTTCCCCCCCTCCACGAATAGTTAATGACTTAATTGATAAGTAATTACGAACGCAGTAATTTTCTCTCTCTCTCAACGTTAGTGAATATCTCCAAACCGATTGATAACTAACGCCTGAAGAAAAAGAATTGTAAGTTTAAAAGATTGTTTGTCGATTGAGTCGGTAGTGGAGCTTTTTTGCTGTATCGGCGATGTTCACGGCAGTACATTAAAGAAGAAAGAATTCAACCAGTGTACGACACAGCCCTTCACGCGACGAGGAAAGAAGAAGGTACGAGAATTTAAAGGTATGCAACTATATGATCTATGGTGTTAGAAATGACGGGTGATAACACGAAAACTGCCACGGCTCGTTCCGGGACGGGTATACAAAACGAGAACTGCCGCGGCCTAAGCGGGAGCTATGAAACATAGTTATTCTCAAAAGAATACACACAGACACAGACATCGAATTTCAACTTGACTGCGATAGATATGTCTCAGTCAGGGAGAAAAAGAAGAGAAACAAATATGCTTGTACTTCTGACAAAGGTGTTTATCACCGAAAGTACTCAAGTTTAAAAAAAGGTTTAAAAGAAAATAAATAATTTATTTAAAAAAACAAATAATTTGCGTTGTCGAGGTTTTCAAAATATCTTTTTAAAATATTCTCCTTATTATTGCCATTTCAACAACGTTTTCAATGTGTGACTTTTCAAACTACCTCATTCTCGTAACCGCGTGCTACACACAGCGGCATATCAACATTGGTCGTCAATAGCATCAAGACGAATTTCAACTTGACTGCGATTGATATGTCTCAGTCAGGGAGAAAAAAGAAGAGAAAACAAATATGCTTATACTTCTGACAAAGGTGTTTATCAGCGAAAGTACTCAAGTTAAGAAAAAAAAGTTTTCAAAGTAAATAAATAATTTATTTAAAAAGAAACAAATAATTTGCGTTTTCCAGGTTTTCAAAATATTAAAAAAAATATTCTCCTTATTATTGCCATTTCAGCAACGTTTTTAATGCGTGACTTTTCAAACTACCTTATTCACGTAACCGCGTGCTACACACAACGGCATATCAACATTTATCGCCGATCAAATCACGACCAATTTCAACTTGACTGCGATATATATGTCTCAATAAGGGAGAAAAATATGCTTATACCTTTGACAAAGGTGTTTGTCACAGAATATACTCAAGTTTAAAAAAAAAAGTTTTCAAAGTAAATAAATAATTTATTTTAAATAAACGAATAATTTGCATTGTCAAGATTTTCAAAATATTTTATAAAAATATTCTCCTTGTTATTGCCATTTCAGCAACGTTTTCAATGTGTGACTTTTCGAACTACATATATATATATATATATATATATATATATATAGTAAGTTATGAAAGTATATTTATGGCAATTAAGCTACAGAGAAGCTCCCGCGTCAGATCTCCGGGGGGAATCCTTAGGCTAAAAGGCATGGAGTTAGTTTTGTCGGGTGTTTTTTTTATACACACGGCTAGCTAGTTAACCACTCAGATTCTTGTTGTTCTCTTAGCCAATCGTTTGGCTTCTCACGAACAAAGGTCCGGTTAGTTTTACTGCATATTTCATGTTCTCTTGTTCTGTTTTCTAGAGTGGCCTATGACAGGTTTCTTTGTTTTGTCAATATAATGGGTGAACTTATTTTAATACGTGGTTCCTTGTATTTCTATTTTATGTTTTAGTTTTTAAGTGACTAAGTTCAAGTTTAGTTTATCTTTTTTACTTATTTGTTTGTTTATTTATTTATATATTTATCTATGTATTGTTTGCCTAAGATAAATTATATTCTGTGCAAGCACCTGTTTTCAGTCTCACGTCTACAGTTTAATAGATCTGATGGGTCTTTAAAGTTTATGATTTCAAATTTCTCATTCAGACATAATCTACACGTGTCGTCTAAATTTCTACATGTAATGGCTTGTCGTATTATTTTTCATTCCATTATTAGTGAGCGTCCATTTTCTTTGAGCTCCCAATAATGGTTCGCTAGTGCTGTTTTAATTCTGTTTTTAAATGTGCTTTTGTGGTTATAATACCTGGTTTTAAAATCTAGGGAGGTCATAGCCACGTAGTACTTCTTGTTATTCGGTCTTTCCTTGGAAAATATTGTGACTTGGTAAACAATACTTTTGGTTAGGCATTTGTTTTGTAGTGGACAAAGTGTACGATTTATGCAGTTACATCTTTTCCTTTAATTACTAACTTTTTAATTTCTATTTGGGTGGTTACTGTTAGTATGACATCTTTTTTGTTAATCAACTTCTGCTTGATCAAATACAATTATATTTCCTTGAAACTTAAAAACCTTTTTGAAATCGATCATGCTTGTGAAGAAGGTGTATCTACTTTTCGAGTCTAATAGGAAAAATGAACTTTGCACGAAGTCAGAAGAAAACGCCGAATAATCTTTCATTTGAAAGTTGAAAATTAACTTAACATACTTGGAAAATGTAGTTAAGCAAATGAAACAATAATAGAAAAAAACTAATTTAGAAGGGTAGAAAAAGAGGAAAATGTTTGCTAATCAGCATTGATAGGGGGAATAATGCTAAATAGCCCCAAAAACTTGAATTTGGTTAGTTAAATAAGAATCGGATCAGAATTGTAAGGCAAGTTTAAATTACTTGCTATTTGACAGTTAAAAGGCTTCTAAGTACTTTTAATATTTTAGGAGGTCACAAATCAATTAATTCATTTAATCAGTTAAATAATTAAAATGGCTGACTTGTGTGCGTGTGAATGTTAGGGGACGCTTTGATTTTACAATGAATTGCAACGCGAGAAGCAAAATGTCGAAAATCTAACCATTTCCCCACCAACTGAACCAGAATTCCTTAACTATATTTGATGTTAATAAATTAAAAACAATAAAAAGTAGTTAATTACTGAAGCATTTTTTTTTTCAAATCAGTAACTGCATATCGCATATACGTTGATAGTATATAATAAACATGTTTTGATTTTGTTGTGTGAATCATAAAAAAGCGTTTTGATCTCATTGTTAGTTAAAGCAATGTGTCAACTTAACAAGATTACCGAAGAATACACCTTGCACAAATCGAAGGGAACTGCAATTACTAGAGATCAGATAATATGACTCAGAATAAATAAATGTGTGACTCTATCCTCGGCTGGTACCACAAAAATGGTCGTGAAGGGTCAAGTAGGATGGAAATACTGAGGAAGAAAAGCAATAGACGAGAACACCACTCGGTGGATGAAGTGAGTACATGAACCCTGGGAAGGCTGACATCCACTCAAATTCCAGAGAAGACCAGCGGTAACCGTCTGTTGCTTGAACGAAAATAATCATTATGTGCAATGGAATACATTCAGCACACCATCCTTCTGAATCCGTCCCCCCTGGTGCAGAAGAATTGTGGTTCGTAGTTGAAGAGACTCAACTGCCCAAGTACAGAAATCAACACTGTTCTGGCGAGATGGGACTACACAATTTACTCAACTATCTGTGAATGTAGAAATGAGGACTAAACGAGTGTATGCTCTCTACTACACAAGGGGTGCAGTTTAAACCGTTTCGCAGTGTTCATTAATAATGTAAATAAGTATTTAAGGACATGAGAAACGATATATTTCGAAGACACGAAAAGGAAAATACATTTGAAGGATGATGCTGCACAGAAAAAAAAGAAGTAAACTCGTAGGCATCAAGAATTGCTACACGTATCAATTAAAAGAAATACATAACACAACATACAGAGAGACCCTCAAAGAAAGCACTAAAGTGAGCAGTACGGGGACAATTGAAACACACAATTAAAAAAATAGTACTAATTGATGTGGTCTTGTAAAGAGGTTGGATGAAAATACGAACCCGGGGTAAAAACAAGTATATCGAAGAAAATATAATACAACAGAGAAACAAGAGTGGTGGAACGTCAGTCCTGACTGCCAGTATAGACTGGAGTGGGTTTAACACTGAGGAGCAGGTGCTCCCAGTATTTATGGTGAATGGAAGAGTCCAAAGTCCGTTATAGGTAAGGTACCATTAAACCTTCCTCCCAAGCCTTAGCTTCTCAAGAATCGTAGTATCGTTTCCTTTTTGGATTGACGCTATTTTTAGCCGGTTGAGGTAGCTGTATGTCGAAAGTGTTGTATCTGGTAACCATAACTTTTTGCCGGGGAATACTGTCGGTGTCTTTCGATAGTCGTTCACTAATTTTATTTAGGTATCTCTTATGAGAGAACTGAAGGCTTCTATCAAATTCAGAACTGATATCTTTCAGTTTTTAAAATTCTGCTTTGACATTTTACTTTAAGACAAGTCACTTTATCTTTCATAATCTTTAGTTCTTTTAAAACATGTTGGAGTTGTAACTTTAGCGATTCCAGCTCTGAAACTATGAATTCACTCTCTTTAACCTTGGTTATTCAAATAATGTGACTTAAATTCTTTCAGTTTAGTATTAGCTATTTGCAGCGTGAATTGTGTGTCCTTACGTGCTTTAATTTCTGTCGACAATTCTAACGGTAATTTATCCTTTTTTTGTTAAACTGGCTTGTTTTGGTAGGGGTGTAAAAATAATCCTTCTTTCTGTTTTGAATCTTTTTTGATGGAAAGTTGAATTTCGATATTTGACGAACTTTTCTAATGTGTGCAATGTCCGAATCTTCAATGTCTATCAAATCTTGTTTAACACTTATAAACCTCTGGCAGTATTCAGCTTATTTCTGTAGTGTTTAACTCGGTTCACTTTCTTATTTATTTAGCACTTTATGTCTTATTTCAGCGTATGATCCTGATAGCAAACCTTGTACGAAAAGTAAGCATTTAAAGTTATCAGCACTTAGTTCGGCTAATTGAAAATCGTCACAGTGTTTATTGACGATTGATGAGAACGTTGAATAATCTTCATTGTCTTTTTTGACCAGGCTCAAACACTTACAGCGTTTATGAAACAAAGAAATTTTGGGGCTAAATAATTCAGTTAAACAATTAGCAGCTTCAGCAAAAGTCAACTTAGTATGTTCGGTCGTGCCTAATTTTCGGAGCAATAGGCGAACCTTTTTAGAATCTGCTCAATTTCTACAATCTATTTTGTATAGATTCTCATATATTCTAAAAAACGAAGCAAAAGTGTTATCATCGTCTGAGGAATAAGTTAAATTGTCATTTGCACTCCAAACGGAATTTTGTGAGAATTGTTTTCGTTACTTTTACCCATAACTGATATTATTTACATAAATACTTCAATCATTTCGTCGGTTTATCTTTTTTGTTCTAGAAGATTTTTGTCGGTTTCTTTATTTTGTTCTAGAAGCTTTTCAGACTTCTTTTTTTATTCTGGAAGCTTCCATTTTGTTCCAGAAGTTTTATCTGTCTTTTGTAGACTGTTATCGGCTTCTCTTTAGCTCTAGTAGTTTTTCCCGGCTTTCAAAATCTTTTTAAAGATTCTCGTTGCTGTAACATTTGAAATTTCACTAGTTCTGTCATACTCGATTTAAAATATGAATCATTTTAAACCTGTGTCTTTTTAGAATACGGCTTTTTAGAAATTATTTTTCTATATTATGCTAAACGTAATCTTGGTTAAAAAGAGAAAGAGAGTATAACACATATTTTTCTCATGTAAATGTAGAATTGCGGTCGAGAAAAATGAAAATACGGTTTTAATTTTTTTCGCCAGTTATATTTTTCTCTTTTGGAGAGAAAAGAAAAAACTCATGTATTTCCTTCTTGTGTAAAATTAACAACAGTGTTAGAATAGCACTACAAAAATCAGTGACCTTTCTTCAATAAGAGAATACTGAGTTAGCCTTTTATGTGTTTTTTTTCCACCAGTTAAGCCAGTTTTTAGAACTAGAACCTTGCCGTTGGTTTGTCCATGTTTGTCCATTTTAAGGTTCTCCTTAATATATTCCGTAATATATTCTGTTGAAGGTTCTCAAGAATCCTGAACTGAAACTACGTCTTCAGTCATTGTGGTGGTGTAAGTTCTGAAATCCAACGTCGTCAGTCATTGTAGTGGTGTAAGTTCTGAAATCCAACGTCGCCAGTTTTTGTGAGGTCCTTTTTAAAAGTTCTCAATAAAAAGCCTTAATGTTGTTGTTGTGACGTCTTTTTGAAGGTTTTTCGCGAGTTTTTGTTGGTTCCCGTGTAAGTTTGAATACCTCGTCGCTAATAGTGGTGCCCCTATAAAAGGATCGGAATATAGAAAACCGAACTCGGGGTTTAGATAAAACAAGTATATTGAAGAAAATATAATACAAAAGAGAAACATGGGTGGTGATAAGTCAGTCTTGACTGCCAATATAGACTGGGGTTTATTAAACACCGAGGAGCAGGTGCTCCCAGTATTTATGGCGAATGGAAGAGTCCAAATCTTGTTATAAGTAAGGTGCAATACAACTAATGGTTCACTATTAACCAAGGCCAAAAGCCACTGGAGGATTAGAATAATGAGATTTTCAGTTGGATGAAAAGAGGGTACTATGACAAGATTGAGGACGATGTTTGATTTGTTCACAGGGCGACACAACATATATTTGTTGATATTTGACTTAAAAACAACCATGCTGTATTCTGTAGCGAAACATTCCGGCTATAGCATGTTTCACAGGCGAAAAGTTCCTGGAAAGAATCTCTGTTCATGGAAGTTCCGTCTTATTTCAGGTACTCAGAGAAAGAAAGGGGAGTTCCTGCAGTGTTTGTAGTAACACGAGTTATTGCTGGGAAGGTTATGGGGTAGTTGCAGAACAATAGATTGAAGCGCAGTCGATCAGGAATAGAGTAAGGGGAATACTATTTTGTGAGAAAGGGGCTGCATGAAAGAGAGGGGGCACCTCCCACGAGATTCCAAAGTCGAATTTGTACTATGTCAAGGAAAGAAAGAGTTTTTTTTGGTGGCACCTCCCCAGATGGTATGCGTTATTAACTTTAAGATGTCTTCCTGTTCGAAAAATGTGATTCTGCTATTCCGAGAATGAAAAATAAATGATTTTAGAATTAATTAAATTGTAATTTTTTAGATCGGAATTTGTAAGCTTATAAAAATTAGCATTGTAAAAGAAAAATCATGTTAAATAAGTAGTTAAATATACGTAGCGTGACCCGGGAATACTTTTAGGCAAATTTTATGGTTCTGAAAACTGTAATAGGATATGTATTAAAAGTAACTACAAATTAACATGTAAGCGACTGTTAACGAACTATTATGCAAATATGCTAATCTACTAATCTGCTATTCTGTCAAGTGAGAATCTAAAAGAAAGTATTTTGAATAGTCAATCAAATCGCACACCTTTGTGAAATATAGGTATAGGGAACATCACATGTTGAGGTGGAAATCTAAAGTAAATGACGGTTGGACGAATATATGTGTTCTACGCAAAATACTGCCCGGTTTATGTGGATGGAAGTGTCAGTTGATCTGAGCCTCAGAATGAAAAGTCCACTGATTTCTAGTATAAATCACTACATTTGGAGAAGATTAAGAGCAAGATAAAAATAAAACATCAATGAAAGCGAACGAAACCAACGCATATTTTTCGAAAACACACATCAAGTATGAGCCTAAATCTATGCCGATGAAGATTATCAGATGCGACTTTTTGGTAGAAGGCTATACTGGTTAACATGATTGAGGAACATCATATAACTCTATTATATAGATGAATTGATGTAACTATAATATATTTATTTCATTAAAAAATCAAAATCATAGATTTTTAGTTAACTTAAATTATTTTAACCACGATATTTGAAAGGCAAGATGCATCTTTGTATACCATACTCGGAATTCAGTAACCACATTTTTAAAGCTATAACACACTGTAAGTGCGAATCAAAATATTTGAAAGGAGGCTTATATTTAACAGTAATATTTTTTTCATATAAATTTCTGATTTTTTAGTATAATTTTCTAATTAAAAAGTGTGTTTTCATTCGCACCTTCAAGGTGTTATCTCTTTAGAGAGGTGGTCATTGAGTGTCGACTATGGGTATAAACATATGTATCACTTCCTTGAAATTAAGGAGGGTTAAAATAATTTATGTGATCTAAAAATCTATAAGTTTTTTTATTTAATGAAATAAATACTTCATATTAGTATTCGCTTAATAATAACATACTGAATATTTTATTAATATTGGATAATGCTTGTATTTGGGGCGGATTTCATTCAATCAAGGTCATTCGTTTTTTGGTTAAAACCCAAATCACTTTAATTTTCACTGCCCGTCCTTGCCTAAGGTGTCTTAGGGTGTACGCTTCTTTACCACAAGTTGTGTATTGCGAGCAGGGTCATCAACTCCACTTAAAACACGAATACAAATCGTATAAATACAAACTGAATGCAGTATTGGGAAACCGTCTTGAAATTTTAACAGACTGCCTATTAAGATTAAGAACCCTATTTTACATTTCATAGTTATTTCTCTCTCTGTTTTGAGTATGCATCATTTCTGATAGAAATGGAAATTTTCACAACAGAAATGAAACAACAGAAATAGAATAAAACCCCTCAAGGAACGAGATTAATAAAGCTATGATAATGAACAATGACCTTTTCCTCGCTTCACGTATCTTGTGAGGTTGAATTAAATCTTGCATCCCCTTGAGACGTTGTAATTAAAAACCCTTCATACAATACACATCTTTAGATTTCGCTCTAAACACTTTCATAGTTGAACTCTTTGTTGTAAATGAAGTTCGAACGCAGGTTTTAATAAAAGCCACAAAATGAAGACATTTAAACATCACTCACTCTGTTTAACCCAAATCCTCTTTCAAACTTTCTCGCTTACAAGTCTTCTTACAATCGCTTTCAAGTCGTTTCACGGGCTGTTTCCCACATATTTGATTCCTTCCCACTGTAGGAATAAGTGACACAAGGCTGGAAGGTGGGGGAGAGTCAAGCCGGCTTCCCTAGAGTAGAACTCTGGTTTATAAAACAATTGCCTGGGCAGCCTCGTCGGCATTCCTCGATCAGGGCGCCTCAGGCAGTAAACAATAAACTGACTCCGCAAGGCCTGAGAGAGTGGACCTCTTAGGACTACCCAGGACCAATACCTGTGCCCGACAGATAAACGCCTACCGAAATGGACCAGTTCCTGTCGGACTGATTGTCGAGAACGAATCCTTGACCGGTATTTACCAGTCTGAAGTCTCTCGGCAACTGACGTTACAGAAAGACCGCACGGGCTGATCTGGTTCCCAGTGAGCAGGTGCAAACAACTTAATGCTTTTATCACAGTTAGTGTAGTCGTTTTGAGTGCATAGTAATACGATCTTATGTCGCTTACGTCGGGTAGATAAGCTCTATCTATTACACCTAACCAGATATCATTATAACACATGTCGCAGCAAGGGAATAATTGTGTTTGTTAGTGGCTTCTTTGGAGACTCAGCAGCCGATTCGGTCACTTCATGAGGAGATCTTACTTAGTCCCGCAGTCGTCGCTGTCGTTTAAATGATGGACAGTAATTGCATTTAGCGTAGCTGTTATATTCACGGCACCGGCGATCTTATCTTGCTTACGTCGAAGGATAAGCTTTATCCATTAGTGTCAATCCAAGTAACTAGGTGTTCACTGTCCAATTTTAAAGCAAGAGACACCATTTCTGTATACGTTGTATACAAAAGAAAAAATATATTCAAAAGAGATTTTTAGGCATATTAGTACGGAATACATCATTTTTCATAGATAACTAAACACCCAGGTGCAAGAGGTTTATCTAATAGATGACCCGTAACCCAGAAGATCACAGTTCGTCTAGATAACGAATCTCTTCTACCCTTTCCTTCGCTGACTTGAAGGATGACGTAATCAACAATGCCCCAGTTTTGCGTCAAAATAATGACGTCACAAAATGATTACGTAATAAAACAATGACGTGATGTTGTGTACACGGGGACAAGCAAGCAAGAGCCACAAAGTTTTAAAGACGTCAGATGGAAGTCAAAAGGTTAATTTAGTTCAGCGTTCAAACCCAGTGATCAGTGGCATGGCTTTATCTAGCCACACTGATGAGTCTTATTAAGACAAACGTATATGTATGTATGTGGGTAAATAAACAATATTTATTAAACGTATTTAATTTCTTGCTTTCAAAGGTAAAGTATTCCAGAGGGAAATATTAAAAACTTCTGAATTGCGCCGTCCGCTCCCCTTGCCAGAAAGTATGAACATAATATAGCATCTTAAATACGTATAGTTCCTTTCCATTTCGTAAGGTAAGAAAATACGTTGGATGGAAGTCAAAATCCAGCGTTCGAATCAAGCGACCGGTGGTATGGCTTTATCTAGCTGTGCTGATGAGTCTTATAAAAACGAAACATATATGTATGCTTGCACCGTTAAACAGTCTGCCGGAAGCCTTGGTCAGTTTACACACAACCAAACAGTTCAAGGCCATGATGGATGCATCATGTCCGCTAGTCTTTAAATAATTACGTTTCACTTGAGCAACGGAGGATGCGTACAAACGCGTCTCTGACGTAAAACATCAATCAGAATGTAAATATATTTTTGCAGAATGATGATGTGATCAAGTAGCGTTCGAATAAGACAATGAAGAATTTAAAATTTAAGATTTAAGAAACCGGTAGAACGTGCCTTTCAAGTGATTTTTAAGAATACCAAACATCAGTTGAAAGACACGTTCAACCGGTTTCTTTAACCTTAAATTTTACATTTTAAGTTCTTAACTGCCTTATTCGAATGTTACCTGATCACATCATATTTATATTCGTTTAACGGCACACACGTGTGCTCATTGAGAGAGTATTATATTATATTATTTTATCATTTTTTCCCCAATTACTTTCTATGCTGATGAGAGCCAGAGGTTTTACCTTCTGTGCTCGAAACCATTGGTCCATATGTTGTATTACATTTCTGTATTCATAAATAAATATTAAGCTCTTAATTCTGATTCCCTTGATTAATTGAGCACTCTGCTGGGATTTGCCTACTATTTCACAAAGAATTATTATATATATATATATATATATATATATATATATATATATATATATATATATATATCGATACATTTTAAAATGGCTGTCTTTTTATTCTGAACGTATAGGTTGTGAAAAGGGGTAGTACAAAATAATTGTTTATTGACGTGGCAGTCACAAAATGCGATAGAGAAATAAAGATCTACAGTTTTAGTATTATATACATGATTAAAATTGTACCGGGTGCGTAAAATATTTGAGGACATATATTATTTTTACGATAGCAAGAATATTGTTTGACTTCATATTTAAGACTTATAAAGTTTACTTAGGCTAACGATTCCCGCGGGGATGGTATGTGGACGCGTCTGTGTAGCTAAATTGACATAGATATATTTTCACACTTTACTACTAAGCTCTACCTACGTATTGAGCACTGTTGCAGTAAATACAGAAAATCTATACACACTATATTATATCACCTTAAATTATGCGTATATATGAAATAATATACATATACATCTTCTTTTTTTCATTTATAAAATATAATTATCCGCCGTTATTCGGCTCATCGGTGTGTCTGATTTTAGCGAGATTCGAGACTTCGAGCAGAGAGTGTAGTCGGGAAACATCACCGTTATGCTTTTTCAAATCTAGGTGCGGCACGCATGCGCAGAGCGTTTGATGTAAGCGTAACGCACGAACACACAGGCTATCGTATTAATATATACATGTTAGAGGGAGACTTATTTTCCTCACACTGTGTGCCATGCCCTATATTATATTTTTATTTATAAAATATAATTATTCACGGATACGTGTTTCGCCGTTTTCTTTATACTATATATATATATATATATATATATATATATATATATATATATATATATATATATATATATATATATGGAACATTAAAAAGGGAAACCCAAAATATTATGTATGTATTCATCAACGTGTCGTCTTTATTTTAAGACTTCCCCAGGATGATTGATTTGAAGAAATAAACCATAAATACAAATATTTGCATCTTGTTTGCTTAGACTTTTCCACGCATTTGCATGGTCTTGTTCTTTTTATTCGCAAGGATCTCCCCATTGCACGTGTTCCCATCCTTAAATCGCATGGATGTATTTTTATCTCTCTCAGGTTGTCTTTGCTGCACTCTACTTCCCATTTCTTCTTTTAGTACTGTTCCCCTTCTCCTACTGATCCATTGTTGATGCCATATCTAGCAGTATTGATGGTGCATAGTAAATTAATCCGTCAAGCTTTATCTTTGTTTTTTGTTACTTCAATGCTTATCATTCTGATTGGCTTCCTCACCCTAACCTCACAGATCTAGCTGGTGAAATCTGTCTTAACTTTTCTCTGTCTCATGAAATTGTCATCACACGTATCACTGATGATGCTGTTCACTAACCATCCTTACTTGATCTTTTCTCACTTCTGTTCCTGACTCATGTTCTATTTCCTTTTCTCCTCCATTGGGTTCTTCTAATCACGCTGTTGTTAATGTTGAGATTGAGGTAGATTTTTTTGTAAATTCTTCTATTTACCGTCGATTCCATAAGAAGGCGTTAATCTAGAGAGAGTCTGATTGGGATAGGTTTCACGGCTTCTTATGTAACGTACCATGGGGTCTTATATTTGGTATTTCTTTCAATGCTGCTGCTAGTTTCTTGTTGGAATTGACACTTTTTTTGTCATCGTAAGTTTCAAACCAAACCCCATTCTCCTCCATGCTTCGGCCATTGCCCATCGTAACCATTACTTTAATCAATATCGTCTGGATGGTTTTGAGACTTCTAGATAGTCTACAGAAGAGCTAGCAATGCCTGCAAGAGAGCAATCTCAGAGGCTGTCTAGCTAACCTCACGGGTTTCGTAACTCTATCTTATCTCATAAGGTTGGCTGTCGTGATTTTTGGAGAATCTACAATTATACTATTAATAGTAGAAATCTGCTATCTCTCTTCTTTTTAATGGCTTTGGGGTTATTTCATCTTCTAAGAAAAAGGCTGATCTCTTTGCTCGCCTTTCTTGCTGACAATTCTTCTCTTGATGATTCCGGTGCTGTTCTTCCAGATTTTCCTTTGAAAACGATCAGTCTCTTGATTCTGTTATTATCACCCCAAAGATGGTTTCTCGGGTTATTTCTGATCTTGACTTGTCTAAAGTTTTCAGTCCTGATTCAATTCCTGTTGTCATCCCTAAACGTTGTGTTCCTCAACTTTATTCTATTCTCTCTAATTTATTTCATCTCTGTTTTTCTAAGTCCTGTTTCCCTTCTTGTAAGGTGTCCTCCGTGGTCCCTCTCTTTAAAAATGCTGGTAATCGGTTCGACCCAACTAAGTATCGGCCTTTTAGTATCATCACTGTTATTAGCAAAGTTTTTGAAATGTTGGTCAATGGAGAGCTTGTACATTTTCTGGTATGTCTGGTCCTCTTTAATGATGTTCAGTATGGTTTTTGCTGGTTTTCGTTCAGTTTCTGATCTTTTAACTGTTATAACTAAGCGGATTAGTTGGTTTATGGATAATTCAGGAGAGGGTAGAGCCATTGCGCTTGATATTTCAAAATGGGTCGAAAGAGTGTGGTATTCTGGTTTCCTACAAAAACTTCAGGGTTAGTGTATTAGTGGTGAGGTTCTTGACATTATTATGTATTTTCTTTCTGATCGAAGCTTGTGAGTAACTTTGGACAGTTTCTATTCATTCCCTTCTAATATCAATGCTGTTGTTCTTCACACCTCTATTCTAGGCCCAACGCCGTTTCTTCTCTACATAAATGATCTCCCAGAGAATATTGTTCAGAAAATTAACATATATGCCGATGATACCGCTCTCTATTCTGGTGTTGAATCTCGTCCATCTCTCTCGGATCAGTTGAAATACACAGCTGATCTAGAAGCTGACCTGGGTTAAGTTGTTGATTGGGATACGAAATGGCTTGTTTAATTTAAAACGCAGCTCGTGTCTTTCAATCGTATGCGTGTCCCTTTTCTTCTTGAGATTCTCATAGATGACTCTGCTCTTGAGATGAAATCGACTCTGAAACGTCTTGGTCTTTCTCTATCATCAAATCTTTCTTGGAGTTCATACATTAGATCCATTGCCTTTTCTGCTACTCATTAAGTTAGGTCTCTCTATCGCTTCAAACACTTTCTCACATCTGAGGCTATTCTCTATTTCTACCAATCTACTATCAGACCATATATAGAGTACTGTTGTCATATTTGGGCTGGTGAATCTCTGTTCCATTTTAGTGTTCATGATAAGGGGAAGAAACATATCTGCAATTCAATTGGTCGTACCCTTTTTCCTTCTCCAAACTTTCCCGTTACAGACGTGGTATTTCTAGTCTCAGTCATTTCTATAAATACTATTATGGCGTGTGTTCTTCAGAGTTATGTGATTTATTTCTGCTACCTTTCTTCCAGCTCGTTTGACACATTTGTCTAGTGGTCTCTATCAATTCGCTGTTTTCACACTCCATTGTAATACAACTTCCTATTCTAGTAGCTTCTTTCCAAGAAATACAAGCTTGTGAAACTCCCTACCTGATGACTGTTTTTCTCCCGTCTATAGCCTTGATCTTTTGAAGATAGGTCTATGTGATAATCATATTTCGTTCTTGTTAGCTCCTTACATCAAGTGGCTTCATGCCTTGTCTGGAGCGATTTCAATAAGAAAAACAATTTGCAACGGTTGGTCTGCTTGCGACGTAGAAAGAATGTTTCCGTTATTTTTTGGAACGAGATCTAGCTGTTAGAATGTAATATGCGTACTGTGTCTATGAAATAGAATAGGTGTTTCTTTTCGTTTTAAAACCAAAACATAGTCCTTAGAATTTAAAAGAAAATGTGGAGCGACATATGACGTGAAAGGAATGGCGTTGTTCTATTATCAAACAAAACATAGCCGTTAGAATTTGAAATGTGTAATATGTATATGACATGAAATAGTTGATTTTATTTATTTATTATTATTTTTATTTTGTTTTTTATTTATATTATTATCGATATAATGTGCACAGTTTTGTTAAAAATGTAGTGTAAAATGACTAACCTAGATCTAAATTCAAATTTTGCTCGAATAGAATAAGTTTGCTGATTAAAGGAGATAACTTGTAGAAACCGTTACGTTGTTTATTTGTGTTAGAGTTTATAATGAATTTAACGTGTCTAGCCTGTTCAAAGTTAAAAGAGTAGCTGTGTTGTAACGCATGGATTAACAATTCGTTCAGAGAATTGTTTTTTTTCTTATATCTCTTTCATGTTCATCAATCCTTTTCTATATTTTCCATTGAGTTTCCCCTAACGTATATCTTATGACAATTATTACATGGGATAGTATATATATATATACCTCCATTAGATGTGATTTTTTAAATGTTTTGTTGTTTTAATGTTTGTTTTATAGTTTGCGATTTACTTTGTATCGTTGGAATTCCTAGTTTATTTAGAGTGTTGAAAATGATTGTATATGCACGGGTAGGTAAGAGAACAGGAGAAAAGTGTCGGGTGATAAGATGTTTGCATATTTACAGAAATACAATCGTTTGTAACACTCTAAAACTTCTGGAATACGCATTCATTATAAACTCCTTTCACGTCATATGTCGCACCACATAGTCTGATACATTCTAATGACTACGTTTTGATTTGAAAAAAAAAACACTCTTTCCATTTCATAGACGCACTACACATATTAAATTCCATCGGCTATATTTCATTCCAATAAAGAAAAATAATTCTTTTCACGTCAAAAACGGATCAGACTTTTTCAAATATTTGTACTTGTATGTTATTTTTTCAAATCAATCATTCTTATAAAGTGTTAAAATAAAGAAGAAAGTTGATAGATACATAAATAATATTTTGCTTTTCTTTTTTTCATTTTTCATTGCGTTGGAATATAATTTCATTTCTTTATAATATCACCTCCCCTAAAATCCTTTGAAATAAACAAAAGAAACTTAACTTTATGTAATATTTATTAATTGATGTCAAATACCTATTTTTAAATTTTTTACTATAACCGGGTATATCTGAAATTTTACGAAGGGCATTTACCCACTGTTTAATTATTTGCATAAAACTAAATTAAATTAAATATAGCTGACATTACACACCCTTACACATAACAGCTGTGTTTCACAATTCATAATGGTCGGTTAATAATTTTGGAGTGACTCTTATACATACAAATATATAAACATTTACACATACCTAACTTTATATATAAAAAGTCAGTTAATAAACATCTTTATCACACAATACATGCTAAAATATTCTTCAGTTTTTGGATTCAATTTTAATTAAATTTTAATAATTTTGATTAGAATTCATTTGCAAGTGACTCATCACGTGATCATCTTCTATTAAGTTTCTATCTACCATTTTCACCCTCTCTGAATGTATATTGTGTGATCCCTTATATTCTATGCGTCATATATTACACTCGCCTACGTATCTCTCTCTCTCTCTCTCTCTCTCTCTATATATATATATATATATATATATATACACACACATATATATATATATATATATATATATATATATATATATATATATGTTAGTGTGTATTAACACTCGGGAATAATAAATAAACAATAAAACGATTAGATTAGTCAATTATAAACAATTTGAATATCAACACGTGCATAAATATTATTTAACGCAGATAAAGTACTTAATAGTAAAGTATTTAGTAGTGGCGATTTCCTATGGGGATAAAACGCATGCGCCTCTGTGTAGCTTAATTGCCATTAATATATTTTAATACTTTACTATATATATATATATATATATATATATATATATATATATATATATATATATATATATGATTATTTGTATTTACAAACAGATGTACAAAATCTGCGACACTGGCATATCGATGTTTATAAGCCCGGTTAACAAACTTTGGATTACTATCCTGTGGATGTTTACCTTGCCTGGATTATATATATATATATATATATATATATATATATATATATATATATATATATATATATATATATATATATATATATATATATATATATATTCTAGCACCACCCCCGAAGGCATGGATCGAACTTTCAACCATCTAGTTGATCGTCGGTAGCTTTTGCTAGTAGAATACGGGAGAAGCGCTCGTAAATGATATCTACAATTTCTTTTTATATGAATACTGATCGCCGCTTTACAGTGCTATATATATATATATATATATATATATATATATATATATATATATATATAATTTAGAATAAATAAATTAAACACACATTAAGGCTGTCTACATTATAAATTATTTCAACCTAGGTGGGTCTCATCAGATGCGTACACAGCCACATTTCGGAACTGAATAAAAATTATTCAGTTCCGAAATGTGGTTCTGTACGCGTCTGATGAGACCCATCTAGGTCGAAATAATTTATAATGTAGACAGCCCTAATGTGTATTTAGTTTATTTTTTAAAATGTATTCCTGCTTTGTTAATAAGTACATTGAGCTCTCTTACTCGGATTCCCATCGAAACCATTCAACTCTGCACACACATGTATATATATATATATACACACATGCACACACACACACACACACACATATATATATATATATATATATATATATATATATATATGTGTGTGTGTGTATGTGTGTGTGAAGGTGAGTGTGTGTACGTGCATGCGTGTGACAAAAGAGATTAATATTGTTAGCATTTGTGTGAGTCCACAATTCTAATTCCAATACATCGTACCAAAATTAGGCTCATTCCAATGAAAATGATTTCCGCCCAAGGTGTTTTCAGGAATGATTCATGTCAATTAAGAATTTATTCTAAATTAGACTGACTCTAATCACAATAAGCTGATGATGTCTTCCAGCAATGAATATGACCGGCGTGCCATCGCCAGATTAGGATACACCGGTCGAGCAGAGTCTGTTCGCTTCAACGGGTACGCATACTTCGATGAGTCGACCCGTTCTATTTCGTTATTCACCGACTATGAAGCCATATTTGAAAGCATATTGTAACGCAATCAGCTCTTAGACTTTGGAAAAAGAACATAAACGGAAGCTTAACAAAAAAATGTGTCTTTCTTGTTTGAGACTATTGAGACTAATTGTTTACACCGTCAGTAACAAAAAGTAGTTGATGTTGCGACATGTTTGCTTCAATAGATAGTTTTGCAGAAGAAAATCAATTAATTTTCATTATTTGGATTATTCGGACTACTGTTCTCATATTGGATCTTATTCCCACAACGTTTCAGCCGATGTAACCTCCGACCTTCTTCGGGTGCGTCTTGTCGAACTCGGGTATCTTTATGTATAACTATGTACGAAACTCTTTATTTAATTCACGGGGGTAGCATGCCATCGTTCCGTTAGCCATGACCGGGTAGGAGTCTTAAGGGCCGTGGCGCAACGGATATACGTGCTAAGTATAACCAGTTCTAAGTGACATTAGTACGAGCGATACTAAAAATCTAATTACGAAATATTTAAAATTTAAACGGCCATGGCTGACTGAAAGAGAGTAATCTATCCCCGTGGATTCAAAAAAGGTTTCCGTTCGGAATTCCGTATAACTTCCTGAGTTCAAACATGACATACCGGAAGAAGCTAGGATGTGATATCGGTCGAAACGTTGTGAGAATAATATTTAATATAAGAACAGTAGTTCGAATAATCCAAATAATACAAATTATCAATCTTTAACTAAAAAAAAATAACATGAAATCAATAAAGTAAAATCATTTCAATAAATATTAGAGAATATATTTGAAAAGAAAATTGATAGAAATCGCATAATAATCGAAATATCTCACAACCATACAGCAACATATATATTTTATATATACATTATAACAATATATACATTTTATTGTAAGAAGTTCTTTTTAAACAAATTCACGTGTGTTTCACAAATGTACGCGTTTGAAACAGACGGTCGAATGTCTACCGAATTTCGCCTTTCGTAACTGACTGAGAAAGAATGGAGGTCTTCCTAAAATTATTACGCCTCAATGTGGAATAAAATAAATACATACATATACATTTATTTTTAGAGTACATATTAATTATTTTACCTACGGACCATCGATGTTTCATGCTTACGCAATCTTCAGTGTAGGGGATGTTAATTCACGTCGGTCGGAAGGCACGAACCCGGTTTTTACAAATCGCCACTGATTAGCAGTCAGGTGTCTTTCCCGCCGGCTGTCGTGAATTCACATGACAGTTAGGAGGGAATTAAATTTATAAACGCCAAATCGGCGGGAGCGTATAGGGAGCAGTGGAGAGTAATTCAACAACAACAAACGGGATCGGAATCTCGTATTTAAGCCATAGTATTACTGCTCGTTTATAAATTCTCTCAGAGTGCACCAATCCTAGTAAAAAGGGCTATAATTATATTTTTTAAGTAAATATATATATATTTTTTTCTCCATTCCATTCTTTCCAAATATAATCTAAGGTTAAGATCGGATTGTAACTGCCTGATGAGATCTCAGTTTATAACAGCTGTTGATCGATAACATAGACATGCCAGTGTCGCAGATTTTGTACATGTCTGTGTAAATAAAATCATCGTATATATATATATATATATATATATATATATATATATATATATATATATATATACATTTTAGCCTGAAGATTCTCCTCGGGGATGAAACGCGGGAGCTTCTGTGTAGCTTGATTGCCATAAATATATTTTCATAGCTTACTACCTAGCTCTACTTACGTATCGAGCACTGTTTGAAGTAAATACTAAAAATTGATACATAAAAAAGTATATCTCCTTATAAAATTTTATGTGGATACATGAAATACCAATATATATATATATATATATATATATATATATATATATATATATATATATATTGAAAAAAACCAAAACAACTAATTTATTAATAAAAAAAACCGGACGTTAGATAACAGTTTACTAAAAAAACTAGTAATGCTGTGTATGTATGTATTCAAATGCCTAATGGAAAAATGTGTCTTTCAAAACAATACATATATCGGTATGATTAGAACTTGTATCTCACCGCCTTACATATCATCTCTCCTCCCCCTATAGCTCAATTTACCAACATCTGGTAGAACATGGCATCCCCCGAAAGATTTTAGAAACATACTAGTAAAAAATACCGGCATCCTCGAGGTCTCAAATTGTAACCTGCGCCTCCCCGTGATCGAAGCCTTACTCATACGAGCAAACAAACCTGCCATCAACCAAGTTCGATATGAGGGGGGAGAGAGTATACTAAAATGCTTTTAATAACAAATAAAATAATATATTTTTAAATCTTCTTTCTTAATAAATTTTAATTTGTGTAACTCCTCACATGCCTGATGAAGATTCATGGGAGTCGAAAACGTTTGACGAGTTCCTGTTCACAGATGAACAGAACATTAGATCGTTAGTCAACTTACTTGAAAAGATGGATAAAGAAGACACAAACAGGAATTGTCACTGTGGTTTAATCAAAAATGCATATATAGATAGATAGATAGATGATAGATAGATAGATAGGTAGATAGATAGATAATAGATAGATAGATAGATAGATAGATAGATAGATAGATATAGAGAGAGATAAATAGATAGAGAGGGAGAGAGAGGAGGAGAGAATGAGAAAGATTCATAAAATAAATTATATATATATATATATACAAATATACTTAGCTACACCAATAAGCTCTTTTTCTTTTCTTTTATCTTTTTACTTTTGTTACATCGTGCGCATGGTATAATTATCGGACGTATTTCGCGCATTCAAACCGTTAGTTCGGTGACTTTCCTGTCACTCAGTTCTAGTTGATTTCGGTTGTAAGTTCGATCATTTTTGTGATAACCCGTCTTCGTTGAAGGCGGTGTTTTTTAAGGCCCTGTTTATAATTATAGAACTTAGTCTGTTCGTCCATGGAACTTGAAGTCTGTTAAATATTGGTCAATAAACTAAATATAACTTCCATGAGCAAATTCTTTTACAAGAACTACCCGTCTGTGGAACACAATACCACATGGCTGCTTTCCAGCTGACTTCAACATGGGCATATTTAAGTTCAATGTAAACAAATTCTTGTTTAGCTACCTTCTTAAATAATCAAATTTTGACCAGTTTTAAACATCGTTACCAATCTTCAAGATGTTGTTTCATCGTTCAGCTGAAAAACTCATTAAGCCTTATCCTCGAGTGGCCTTTGGACTTTGATAAGTGGTGACCCATAAGTACATAGAAAAGTACAGTTCTCTGTCCCATAAAAGTCAGAGTGCAAATAGTCAGTACCTTGATCCAGTTATATTTACATCCGCTGGTAGTCATTTGAAGGCTGGTTTTACTATGAACGAGAAATAACTGAACTTCTCTTTTAATAGGCAGTGGGCATTTCTAGAAGAAAAACTTGGTCCTTAAATTGCTGTCTGGATAATTGGGTCTATGAATCCAATAATATCATTAACTTTGCTAATCAGGCTTATTTGAACGCGAGGTACTTACAAGAAATGTTTGCCAAAATCTTACAGCTTTATTAAATCGAAGTATATGTAGTAAGCTGGTTTGACATAAAAATGGACAAGTCCCATTACAACCAACTGTATATTTTCAATATAATCACATGAATCAAGTGAAAGCCATTTTTTAACATAGTTCACCCAAAACAAGGCCAGCCCCCGCTGTAGACGTAAGAGGCTACTGGGGAAAAAGGGTGAAGGTGGGGGGTCAACCTAAATTAGGAGCTGCGCAGCGACTTGTCTGTTTACATTAGTTTTAAATTTCTGCATATCAGTAAAGTCAGGAAAGCAGGGAGCAGGGAGCAGGGACGGAGTTCCAGAGTCCACCAGCACGAAAAAAAACAGCTTTTGGAGTAGAAAGCTTTTCGGCATCTGGGGACCTCCACAGTGAATGGATGGGATTTGGCAGATTGTCGGGTTGGTCTAGTGAATGTACGTCGTGGGGGTACGGAATCCAAAGCGTTACAAATATACAGCATATAGATTGTGTGTTACTGTCTAAAGATGTTATGTATTCGATGATAAAACTAGATAAACGCTATAATATAGCTGGCTTGGTACATACAGTACTTAGCATAGCGCGCTTATATAACCTATAAGTATATACAATAATCCGGCACATTATTAGCGTGTCTGCTAAGTGAACCACGTACTCTAAAAATTATAACAAAATGACGTCATCGATAGAATCTTTGTTGAATATAAAAGAACCAAAAGATGCAAAAGTTTGGATAAAACGCTTCGAAGCAGATGCCCGAACGAAAGTTACAAGACAGCCATGTATCAGGAGAACAGGAAAGAAATCACCGACCAAGTTTTAGAAACCGCGGGATGTTTTGTTACGTATGGATTACCGCTTATCGAGGCCCGCGGGCCACTCGAGTATAAGAGCTAAAAGGATTGCTGGTTAGACGTTGATTGTCGTTACGAGAAAATTGGAAACAGTGGGTGAAATTGGAATAAGATTACTTGAGAGAACTTGATTTTCCAAGACGACTGCTCGACAAGTATTTGTTTACATTAGACTTGAAGACGTACATGCCCTCGTCGGTTGGGAAGCAGACTTGTGGCATTTTGTTCCACAGATGGAATGTTCGAGGAAAGAAACTGTTCGTGGAAAAAGCAGATAATAACCTACCAGATTGCGGAGACGATTCTATACTCTGTCATGAGAGAAAAGAAATGATTTGTCATTAATGACATATCCAACTGAAATCAAAACCCTGACATTTTCGAAATCAAAGAAATAATTTCGAAAAATAGTCAAGCCGGTCTGCATTAATTGGGAGACAGATTGGCCTTTTGGCTAGATCAAAGTATAGTATCTGTTCCGATGGATATTGCACCTCATAGACTGGTATTGTCTTGGCCTTCGGGGCTTGATTTACGCCAGTCTATGGGTTCTATGGGTCTGTCCTGTGCAGTTCTAGGAGGTCCACCCTCCCAGGCTTCGCCTCTCCTCTTTGGGGAGGAGTAAGTTTATTGCTTACTGCCTGAGGCGCCCCTACCGGGGAATGCCGACGGGGCTGCCCAGGCAATTTTTAAAACCCACTTTCCCGACCCGACCTTGGGTCACATCTTACTTGTGGGAGTAAGATAAAAACTGGCCTTGTGCCTAACTCCTGGAGAGGAGTAAATCAATACTCGACCAATGAAAACCTTTGGTGCAAGAGATATAGAGAAGCTGGACCTAAAACAGCATATTCCATAATGCAAAAAAGACCTGACACGGAACTGATATTTCGAAAGCCTAACCCTAACCCTACCCTAACATTATTGCGAATAAAGACAAATTAAAATCAAATCCAGAATAGTAAGAAACCCAAAGTGCAGATATGTGTGACACTACAAATGAATATGTAAGTACGAAAAGGTGGCGGAAGATAATTAACTATATTTTGAAGAATCTTATTCTAGAACATCGGGCTTCAAATATAGACGCGCCAATTCAAGGTCCTCCATAATGGAAACAATACATAACACTATAGAAAGGGGCAAAGAATGGAGAAGCAAAACATCCACACAGACGTGAAGCCAATAAGATTCCGGAAGATATAACACATTTTTTTTTGTTTTTGTTAACATAGTTCACCCCAGACAAGGCAAGAAGCCACTGTAGACGTAAGGGGCTACTGATAAGAAAGAAAAGGGAGAAGGTTGGGGGGGGGCAACCTAAATTGGAGTCTGCGCAGCGAGATATCTGTTTACATTAGTTGTAAATTTCTGCATGTAAGTACCGTCGGGGAAACAGGGGACAGGGAGGGAGTTCCAGAGGCCAGCAGCACGAAGAAAGAAGCTATTTGAGTAGAAAGCTCTCCGGCATCTGGGGACCTCTACAGAGAATGGATGGGATTTAGTCGATTGTCGAGTTGGTCTAGTGAACTTACGTCGAGGGGGCACCAGAGCAGCCAATTCATCGGAGGACAATCCATTAAAGTATTTGTAAAACAAGCACAAGGATGCTACATTGCGGCGATGGGACAGGGACTAGAGTTTGGTTGACAGTGAAAGACCTATTAGGTTGGCGACTCTTTTTTAGACCTTGCCAAGGAGGGAGAGAGTAGTAGATGATGCACCAGCCCAGATATGGCAACAATACTCCACTTGGTTAATACAGTAATTAGCATAACCGGGCTTTATTACCTATAAGTATTATACAATAATCTGACATCCCATTCTTCTAAGTTAACCACGTACTTTTAACATCATAACAACATTAGTGAGTGAACAAGTCATAAAATATTGGAATTATATAAGTAAACATGTATTTATATATAACTGTTAATTGTTTCATATAAGTGGGTATGTCAGTTTTTAGATATATATTTGAAATATATATTAAGTAGGTGTAAGCAACAAAAAAGAATGTGTGATTCACAGAAAGTGAGCGGTGGTAAGGCGGGTAACCCCTAGGGCAAATAGTCCTTGTGAAACAATGTAACAGAAGTTACGTCACACGATTGGTATGAGAACGTGTCATTGTAAGTTTAGAGAAGTGTTTCGAAACAATGTAACAGAAGTTACGTCACACGATTGGTATGAGAACGTGTCATTGTAAGTTTAGAGAAGTGTTTCGAAACAATGTAACAGAAGTTACGTCACACGATTGGTATGAGAACGTGTCATTTTAAGTTTAGAGAAGTGTTTCGAAACAATGTAACAGAAGTTACGTCACACGATTGGTATGAGAACGTGTCATCGTAAGTTTAGAGAAGTGTTTCGAGATGGTCTGCCAAATGTTATTAAATTTTCTGTCTCTTTTCTGTCTTTTTGCGTTTGCGTTTTTTCTGTTCAGCCTAACAGGGCAAAGATGGATGCATAACTCATCTCTTTTTATTTAACAACGTGTTGGGTTGATTAATATGATGATAAATAAGTGTGAAAAGAATGTAATTTACTTTTGATGGTAGATGGCGAGTTATTTTCAGCCTTGGATATCGTGACAAGCGAAAAGAGTGGGAAGCCAGCCGTAGAAGAACAAGGTATGAGTTAAATTAAGTCTGAAATGTTGATTGTTTTATGACTAAAATATTATGAGTAAATAGTTGATAAATAAAAGTTGGGTCGATTTATAAAATATTTTGAACGTTCTGTTCTAATTTCATCATACAGTAATTAAAGCAAACATTTTAAAGTTAACTTAATAAATAAACTTTTATATTCTTTCAAACATGAGACGTTACTCAAGAAACGAGTGAAAAAAAGAATACATTTTTAAGCTCAACATTTGTTCTATTTGAAAAAGATTTTGCGAAATAAAGTGTGTGAATCTGCATCTACGGAAGGATTTTCAGAAAATCAGTTAAAAATTTTCTAAACATGTTACGAAGTTGAAGTTGCTAAATTTACTTTCACCTCCTTAAAGTGTTGAAGGGCAGTCACGTTGACCAGAGAAGCTTCACAACTGGGTTTGAAGCAAGACGAAAACATATAATTACAAAAGTGTTGTGCCATTTTGCTAAGATGTGTTACACCGAGTAATCTAAAACTATATGTTAATCAATAGCCACAATGGGGTTAGATACCGACGTCGGCTGACAACCTGAGTGTGCCGTGTTCGAATCCTGTCGATTCTATAGCACTACTTTCAATGTGGATGTTGGCCATCTTTGTGTGCCACGCCCTGTCAGTATCCAATTCTAGAAAGAATTGCGAAAAGTAATGCCAAAAAAACATTCGAAAAGTCATACAATGTTGATTCATATTAATTTACGAAAATTGCTCAATTATTATTATTATTATTATTATTATTATTATTATTATTATTATTATTATTATCATTATTATTATTATTATTATTATTATTGTGTAAACTGTCAATTTTAAAGAACTAGGCATGAATTAGACATGAACATTTATTTTATTAAGTTTTCATTTTCAAATGTGTCCAATAAAGTTTCCGAAAGATGTTCAAATAAAAATTGTGGTTCATAAATGTAGAAATTCTTGTTTGTTCTTCTGTTATCAAATGTCAAACACAAAATAATCTGTTTTGTTTTTGTTGCTGTTGTTGTTTTCTACATTGACAATTCCCGGAATAATGATACGTATACGTATGTAGATGAAAAACAAATATTTATAATTAATTATATATATACACACATATACACACACACACATATATATACACACACACACACACACACATATATATATATATATATATATATATATATATATATATATAGTGAATGCTTTTATTCAAACATGTTCAAGGTCTGCTACACTGGCATGTCGATGTTATCGATCTACAGCTCTCACAAGCTGAGGTCTCATAAGGCAGAAAATTATTTTTTGATCCAACCTGGTTGCTGAATTCCAGGGAGGATCTCCCTGGAATTCAGCAACCAGGTTGGATCAAAAAATAATTTTCTGCCTTATGAGACCTCAGCTCTTGAGAGCTGTAGATCGATAACATCGACATGCCAGTGTAGCAGACCTTGTACATGTTTGAATAAAAGCATTCACAATACAGCTCTATATTTTTTATTGAGCACTCTTTTATAAACCCGGTTTGATTCCCTTTGGATTTCTACCCTGTGGATTTTTACCCTACCTGGATTACTATATATATATATATATATATATATATATATATATATATATATATATATATATATATATATTATTTGTAGCACCTAGAAAACCCGTCTAGATGGGCATTGTAAGTGTAGTATTAACACAGCATGACGTCGCTAGCTATATGTGCTCTTATGACGTCAAGACGCCGGATGAAATGTTAAAATTA